>SZWC01017368.1:5768-27627 GCA_023375785.1 Penium margaritaceum
CTCACCTCACCTCACCTCACCTCACCTCACCTCACCTCACCTCACAGCGAAGCCGGCGCAGAGCACTGTCGCGGGCGGCTGTCAGTTCCTCGACCTCCGCCTCCCTCCGCGCGCAAGTGCTCCGCAGCTCCGCCTGCTCCGCCTGCCGTGACAGTTCCAACGCCGACACAACCCACCACACTCTACCGCACTCAGCCCAGCGCATCAGTGCAATGCATGCTCTCCAATGGAGCTGAGTCGTCTTCTGTGCCGAAAAAAAAAGGTCCACTCGATATTGCGATGCAAAGCCGCCTGAGAGACGAGCACTTGGGGAAAGTTGTACTATGTTGCCAACTACTGCCAAGTAAGCACGGCGGTGAAACGCGGTACACAGGGAGACACCATTCAAGGCACAGAGACATATGAGTGAACCCATAGCCATGCACGTCGATAGCTCAAGGGACAGGCAAGCCCATAGACCCGGCACGTGGAGCAAAGGGATAGGACCGTAGCTCAAGCGAGCAGACGGCGCTTGGCATCTTCTCACACCATACAACACTTCACCGTCCCACTACCGTACCTGCAGGGTCTCCAGCTGCTGCCGCAAAAGCCCCGCCTGCTGCTCCAGCTCCTCCTTCTCCTCCTCCAGCCTCAGGATCTCCTTGCGGAACTGAGCCGTGCTCTCCTTGCGCCTGCCCATCCCTGCAGATTCCCTCTACCTCTGCGCGTGGCTTAGTCCCACCGTGCCCCTGTCCACCACTCCCTTCACTGGGGAGAGAAACATCGGTGACCCGAGGCTTGAACCCGGGCCGTTGCCTCCACTTCCACCTGAACCTGCAGACCCAGAATGACCCTGGACAGCGGAGACACCTCCATAGGAGAGCCCAGCTCGGAAACCGGGAAGCAAGCCCTGTGGTCCTGTGCCCCCATATGCCCCTCTTCCGTTAGTTTGACTCCCTGCTGCAGCGCCACTTCCGGCGTCCCCAGGCAAGCTGCCGCCGCTGCCTCCGCTTCTGTGAGAGTTTGACGATGCCGACCGTAGCAGAAAAGTTTGCTCGGCTGTGGCGAACTGCAGCTGCTGCCCGTCATTGGCGAGGCTGGAGGATGAAGGGGAGCGATAGCCACCTCCTTCTTCTCCTCCTCCTCCTGCTGTTGCTGCTTCTGCCAATGAAGTAGATGATCCGTGAATGCGGAAGACGCCGACGCCGCCACCATCCCCGCTGCCGCTGCTGACTGTGGAGCCTCGCTCGAAATCGTCCGCGGTTGTAACGGTGCCGCCGCTGGCGCTGGTAGTGGCAGTGTTGCTGCGTGCGATGGTGGTGCGGCCTGAAGAGGAGGCGTTGGAGGGCGATGAGGGGAGCGCCAGTGCTAGCTGCGTGTGGCAAGGGGAGGCGGAAGGGGAGGGGGATGAGGTGGCGGTGGTCGTAGTCATGGGCATGCAGAAGGGAGGGGTGAGGGGGACCGAGTCTTGGAGAGAGTGGAGGGGGGAGGGAAGGGAGGGGTCAGAGCCACTGGACGACATCATGGCTCTCGACGCAAGCGCCAGCTGTATGCAAGGGAGGAAGGGCTAACGTCAGAACGATGACGACGGTAGTTGGCCGCCAGGACCGTTCTGGGTACCATCAATGCATGTCAGCGAGAGGAGTTCTGCCGAAAATCGAAGATTGTCGTAGCCGAGGAATTCTTCGGCGCCATTGTCGGCTCGAGAAGGGATGGCCACAATGCGTAACCGACCGACTGTTCTACGTGCCTTCGCACAGGCAGATCCCCATGGCACACAGCCGCAAGCAAGGCCTTCCGCGCAACTTCCAGGCAATGTCAGGAATGAGAGCGATGCCCTGCACCCCACCCTCCCTCCTCTTACGCTAAAAACAAACAAACGGGTTGGGTTTCGTTGACAGATCCAGATCAAACCTGGCAACCCACGACTTGTTTCACATAAATGGTGGATTCATTACGCGTGGGCAATTCCAAACACCTCGATCGGTCTCCGAGAGGCATCGACTTTCCAGCGGAACTCCCGTTGCAGGATATTGCGCGGAATCCACCGGTATCGGCAGGACGAGGTGACCTGCTTTCGTGACCCTCGTGACCGTTGCAGTGTAAACGCTGGGGCCCGCTACCGCGGGCCCCAGCGTAGACGGAAAAAACACTAAAACCCACAACCCCCACAAGCAGGTCACGACGTCGTGACAGCAGGTCACGAGGGTAAGTGGGCGAGGCGAGATACCCTGGCGGGAAAGCAGCCGCCTGTCAGAAAGGGACGACATGCCGTTGGCCAGCAATCTCGACATCGCCAAACACTATTCAGTTGTGGAAGTCCTGACCAGTGTCGGCTCATGTACTACTTCTTACATTATTTTTTCCGATGGTCGTAACTGTATCACTTCTTTCAGCATTCCGTGATCTGGCCTTGTTTTATCAAAAATGGGGAAAAGGTGACGTTCCGGATTTCAGGCACTTCTTCTTTCAAATATCATGCATTGAACTAATTTTCCCTCAATTTTCCATCTCTTTTGTGTTCATATCAGAAATTCATCGATAGAGTTTGGCATACCCACGTGTGAACCCGGGAACCGGAATCAACACCCTGTAGCCAGTCGTGTGGCCATGCTTTTTTTTGCTTCCAAAATCCTTTTCATTCATCATTTTGTGTTCAATTTTTGTCCAGTTCTTGGCCTCTCACGGTTTTTTTGCCCTCTAGTCTCACCAGACATGCTCACACACACATAAACTCAAGATTGTCGTGGTTGCAAGAACCATTCTTAACAGGAATCCACTTAGCTCCCCAGTGATGCTCCCTTGAACAACCAGTTTATCTCGATCTTTCTCCTCATCACTATCTTGCTAGGATGTGGAAGAGGCTAGACCTTGTACACACTGATTACAATAGTCTGCCTCATGGTTCTTTGGAGGAGCTAAAATATTTCCAAGGTGCTAATCCTTAGGCGGCCTCCGTGTCAGTCGTTGGCCGTACATCAGTGAGTAGCCGCCCTCGGTTAATACGAAAAGGTCGGGCTCGATCCCCACGTAACGGTGCATGCTTGCCTGGGTTGTTGCTCGATGTAGGTGTGCACTCACCAGTTCTTACACGCTCTCTCCCCACCCCGACTCTTGCCTCGTTTTTTTTTTCGAGGCAAACTTACACATCCATGGCGTGTGTGCCTCATGGGGATCTCCCCACTCTCCACACTCCCTTAGCTAAAGAATTTAAGGGTAACTTCTAGAATCAAAGCAAGTGAGGTTATTCCTCACCCTCCACGTTCCTTGGGCCATAAATGGGCCGTGGTGTGCCTAAGCATTGGTTCTGACACGCTCAGCGACGGCAACGTCTCTCACCATGCATTCTCGAGTGCAACTAAGGAGGAGCACATAATCTAGGGTGCTTCGTTCACCAGAGCCGCCCCTTCTACCTCTTCCGCACCCCACCCTTCTCTTCTGAGTGCCAGAATCAGCTCGCATTTGCTGCACCATCTACCGGCAGCGACACTGCGTACCATCCACCCTTGACTTATGTCACAACTTTTCATAATACAGGGCTCGTGCCATCAAGTGTCGCAGCTGCCGCACCTACTCCTATCTCTCTAAGCACTGGCCCTGCTCATCTAAGCGCTTGTACCTGCCTACAGCTGTAGGACTGCTTACCGACAGCGACACCATGTGCCATGTGCTCAGAGCAACCACCGCAATTGCTATGCACATTGAGCCCGGATCTTTGGACGCTCCCATTGCCATAGTTGCCCCTACCTCTCCCGTAGCCAGCATTACTTGTCTGAGCACCGGTGTCCACTCATAGCTGCTGTACTTTCTACCGACAGCTGTACTATGTGCCATCTGCTCTTGACTGCTACTGCAACCGCTATGAGCACAAGACCTGTATCTTCGGGTGCTCCACCTGCTGCTGCTTCTGCTCTTGCTCTCCTCGAACCTAACGGCACTCATCTGAGCACTGTGTCCGTTCGTATCGGAAGGATTGTCTCCTGAGGACGGTAATCTATATCATCTATCTCAGGCTACCGCCGCAGCCGCTGGATGGCCACACTAGATCTACGGTCGAAATAGCAAAACGACCGAGATAGACCAAGGTGGATACATGTGCTAGGCATGGATCACTGACGCTATGACACTGAATGTTGGGAAGACGCACAAGAGCGCGGCATTGATCAGCAAGTCTACACTCCTGACGAGCTGTCCTTAGCTCCTTCACCGCCTCCAAGTATGCATCCTACAAGGACCAACCCGTCTCCTAGTCCTTTCCCTGCTTCCAATCCCTCCGCTACTGATGATGCCAAAACCTCAATGACGTGAGAGGTACCTGGCCGGGTACCGAGAGGCCGAGAGGTACCGGACCTCACACTGCACTCTTATGCAGCCAGTCGTGCTAGCGCCATTCTTGATGTAGCTGCAGGTGCGGCCGCTACCTTCTTAGCCAGTGCCTGCGCCAATAGGGCTCTGACGCAAACTACAGTGGGTAGGGTAACTTAGGCATACGCACAAGCAGTTTCCGCAACCGTCGCTAACGTTGCTGCCGAGGTGACTGTGGCAGCCTCAGATGTTGCCATAGCCCAGCCACTAGAGTAGGCACATTCTCCGACGCATTCATATCCGTGCTTCCACTGTAGCAGTCGTTCTCACTCCCACAAGTGCAGTCTGTATACTCACGCATCATGCTACCTCTCGTATTCTCATCACATCTGTGTCAACCACTGTGCGGGAGCCACCATCTCTAGGCTCCTCTGCCTTGTGGTCGCCATGTCCGCCTTCGTCACCGTTCTTTCATCCTCGGCCGCAGTTGTGGTACCCATTCTCTTCTTTATACTATCATGCCACTAGCGTGGTGAGCATTGTCACCTTCTATTCTTCTTCTTTCCTTTTGTTTGCACTCTTAATATGTAATGTTACGTACCTCTCACTTTCATCTCATTGTCCCCTCTTCATGCATCATGCCGACATGAAAAGGAACCATCGACGCACTGCATGCAACACTTAGAGAAGCTTAGGAATCACGTTGGTTGGTAGAGGAGAAGATTCAAAAGGGGCTGGATGTCCAAAAGGAAGTGGGCACCACTGTGGCCAACGTGGCCATGGAATGACTTCCTTCGGTCCCCGCCCTTGCAGCTGTGATACATGAAGATGTGGGGATGTACTCCATTGCCAACTCCTCTATTTAAGGTGGTGTTGCAGTAGATTCCTCCAACCCATCTCTGTCAACAGCTCTTGAATGTGTACTTCTACCCTATAGGCAGAGAGATTTTGAGAGTCCCCCTCCCTTGAATTCACAGCTAAAATCACCTTGTCATCTTGGGAAACACGCTCCAGCACATGGATCCAAGGGAAAATGCTTTGGGAGTACTATTCCCCTACCAAGCCTCCCTTTGTTCCTAAGCTTACAAAGGTCGAACATGCTGTACGGGCACTCATGAACGCCGGGCCTGAGGGCCTACTCGATGACATTGGTACATACAATACCAACCCTGCACGTGGCATCCCGTAGATCCAATGGGTGTGTATGCCTTCATCCGTCATTATAAGAAGGATGAAGGAAAACGCCCCCACTGGTCATGCTGCTCAGAGCGCTCTTACATTACAGTGCAACACCTTGAACATGCGTGTTGACAAGTCTCTTGATGAGTATTGGGCCTGCAGCTTGCGTCTCTCGCGTGATCCGGGGACTGCGACCCTCGGTCCTCTCTCGGCCTACTTGTCCATTGTTGTTGACCTTATTTTTGACCTCTCAAACCTCTACCTGCACTTTCCTCGTTTTGAACTTGAGAGGCTTGTTGTTGAGCTGGTGCCTGCTAACTCATCTCCAGGCATCGGGCCACTCTTTGAGTTCACTAGTGGTCGCATTACGGACTAGCGGAGCAGCCTACGAAACAAACTTCTTCATCGTGTCGCATTGGCGGCCGTCACCACGGCCTCCATCTCTACCTTCACATCCATGTTCTCCTCTACTTCTTCTTCCTTCACAGATGATGTAGCCCATGCTACACAAGGCATTGGGTGTGGTGGGAGAGGTGGGCTAGGACGCATCAAGGGTAAGTTTGTGGCCACGGCGGAAAAGCTCCTAAAGCACCATCGTCTCTAAGTGTGGTGGCATGCAAGAAATGTGGTGCTTCTAGCCACTCAACACCCAAATACACCGGGTAGAATGATGTTTCTCTTACGTCATTCATGCATGCCCACTGGGCTTGTACAGGTATCAGCTCCTCCTTTACTGCTAAAACCGCTACCACTGTGGGTTCTGCTCAGTCTTCCTCCTTTACCGTCGCCCTCAGCACCACCATGGTATCCCTTTAGCAGCCACCTCTCCAGTCAAGCTCCTTGGGTTGGGAGCCTCTGGGGTCTTGTCCTCCCTACTATGGACCTCCATCGGTGTACTTACACTGTCCCACTCTGACCTTGTGACAATGTCTACTTCCTTGACACACGCTCCCCTGATCACCTCTCCCATTGTCGTGATGAGGAGAGCGTCCTCGAACATCACTTTACCAAGATTCTTCAGATTTTTTCTCAGGGAGGTGAGGGTGTGAGTGGCCAGTCTCTTTCTCTTGTTTGTGAGGCGGATGGAACCCTTTGTGGCACGCTATTAGGGTGCATTCCGAGATCCTTGTCTGATGATTGTTCTTCGATCGAGGATTGACAGTTCAGTACGTACCTCTCTACACCCTCTTGGCCTCCTACTCTCTACACCCCCTTTGGGCATTGTCGCTATGTATCTTGTCTTGCCCTTCGCCTATGTCTCTAGTGGCTTCTTGGTCATTGATTCCGCAACTACCTACCATACGACATCATTTTGTTTGCCCCTTGTCTCCCTCAAACATGTTGGTCCTATTCCCTTTGTGCGCACCAGGTCTATTCATCTACTCCCTTTCCAGGGGTTGGTATGGTTCATCTTTTTGGCTGTGGGGGAGACGTATTCCTCCCTGTGATTGCATGTTTTGTGTCCCTCTGTCTCTTTCTTTGTTTCCCACTACATCTGCATTCGTCCATGTTTCTCCTTCCCTATCACCTGAGCACATTGACCTCTTGCATTGTTGTCTCTGCCACATTCACACTACCACCATTGCATGCATCCTGCGTCTCCATCCTACCGTTGGCCTTGAATCTACCACCTTTGCATCCCCGTGCTCCTCCAAGTGCCTTGACCGCGCCCGTGGAAAAATACACCGCTCCCCTTTCTCCATCACTTCTCATCCCCTTGACCTCGTGCATGGTGATGTCATGGATCCCTTGTCTCATGACTTTCTGGATGATCGTGGTTGCTAGGTTCTTTGCTTGACTGATGATTCCTCTTGCTACAACATCTTTATCCTCGGTCTGAAAAGTGATGTGACCGACGTCATTGCGTCCATTCCGCTCCAGGCTGAGCGTGCCTGACTTCACCTCCTGCGTGTGTTTTGCTATGATCACGATGGCGAGTTCTTGGTACCACATCTTGTTTCCTTGAGTCTCGTGCTGTGAGTATGAAGCCTTCTGCTTCATATACATCGCAACAAAATAGTGTGTCTGAATGATGGAATCGCACTCTCGCCAATGGTGTGTGCTCCCTCCTCTCTTCCACAGGTGAGTTACCTCTTTTTATCTTTGAGGCCATGACTTACATGACATGGGTATGGAACCGTGTTCCTCACGGTTCTCTTCCTTGCCATGTCACTCCGTTTGAAAGATGGACTGATCGTCTTGCCGATCTTTGTCTAGCAAAGGCCTAGGGCTCTATAGCCTCTATTTGGCTTCCTATTGACCATCGTGATGGCAAACTCCCTCCCCTTGGACGACAGTATGTGTTCCTTAGTGTTTCTCCCTTCTTAAAGACTTCACACTTTTGGAACCCTGTGCGTTATCGTGTGGTTGTGTTGTGTGATGCTCTTTTCTTTGAGCACCTAGTTAAATGTGATCTATCGCGCCTCATTTCCTCCTCTCTTCCTCTCGTCATCCCCTCTCGGTTTGGGAGAGTTTCTCGGCCTTCTCTCTCTGGTAGGCCTATTTTTCTCCCCTTGGTGTGTGCCTTAGTCGCCAGCTCGCCTTTTCCCTCTGTTACATGCAATCTTTTCATTTCTCCACATAGCTCCTTCTATGTGCCCCTTTCCTCCTCTCTAGTCGTCTACACCTTAGGTGGCTCTCCTCTTGTGGCTTCTCCCACTCTGAATGACCTCTTTGTGCCAATTGTGGCTTGTCTTGTCCATGCTGACCCTGTACACACCTAGCATGTCCCCTCTTCTGCCTTTTGTCACCTCCTCGTCCACCATCGTGGTACCAGTGTCTCCTTATGTCCGCGGTGGTCGGCTTCATGCCCTGGCAACTCAGCCCCACACATCCTTCTCTCACTCTCGTTCCTCTCCTCTCCAAGGTCCCAGTTCTGTTGTCCTCGCGGTGGGCCATGGGGGAGTGTCCCGAACAGTGGTCTCTGATAATCCGGCCTCTGGACCCTCAACCTGGCCACTACTGCCTTGCCCGTTGCTGCATCAGTGGTCCATCTTAGCACCTCTCTCGGGTAGTCTCTTATGGAACAGGAGTTCTCATGGCCAAGGGACTCTTTATTTCTCAGTTGATGAGTTTGTTCCTTCGTGCTTTGCAGCCGCTGGTCTCTCTCCTCTCCCACCTAAACCACTGACTGTGCAAGGCGCACCCAGTGCTACACAATCCACTTTGTGGGTTTACGCCATGCAAGTAGAGCTTGATACTTTCCCTGACCATGGTGTCTACGAGTTGGTGGATCTTTTCCTAGGAAGGAAAACAATCGTAGCTAAGTGGGTGTACCGACGGAAGTTGAAGCTGGACACCACTGTTGGGCGATACAAGGCATGACTCATGGCCAAGGGACTCTCTCCGGACCCATGTATCAACTTTAATGAGACATTTTCCCTAGTTGGCCGGTACACCACTGCCAGAGCTCTACTCAATTTGGTTTTCCACCTTTTCTTGCAGTTACAACAAATGGATGCCAATAATTCCTTCCTTCATGGCAGACTTGACAAGGAAATCTACATAGTCCAACCACTTGGATTTAAACATGGAACCAACCGGGTGTGGCGCCTGCACAAGGCACTCTATGGGCTCAAGCGGTGCTCATGCTGCTAGAACCAAGAAATTATTACCACCCTTGAGAAAGGAGGATTCCGGAGTACTACTATTGACCTTGCTCTCCTCTTGAGTGTGTCCATTGTGCTACTTGTTGTTATACTCATCTATGTGGAGAATATGCCGTTTTCCTCTTCCAGCACTGTACTTGTTCAGTCTGCAGAGACTCTTCTACTGTCGGTGTACAAGATGAAGGATCTCGATCCTGCTCGTGTCTTTCTAGGCATGGAGCTAGAGCGCGATCGCTCATGTCGCATATTGCATGTTCACCAAGTTTCATATGTCAGCAACCCGAGAGAGCGCTTTGAGTCCCTTGGTGTAGCGATCCCTTTGACCTCCACCTCCATGACCCCAGCTAGCCAAGCGCTGCCCAAGTCCTTAGACGTATCAAAGTTGAGGAAGACAGTTGACTTTAGAGTCTACGTGAGGGACATTAGTTCTTCGATGTATCTTGCGACCACCAATCATGCTGATGTTGCCTTTACTTTGAACTTCGTCTCTTATTTCTCCTAATGCCTCCAAGAGCGTCCTTTTGAGGCTGCGCTTCGCGTGGTGTGCTACGTGCTCTCTACGGAACGTACAGTGCTATACTTACATTCATAACTCTCAGTCATTGTAGATAGCTTCACTGACAGTGACAGGGCACATGAAACCGATGCATAGAGTATAATAGGATATTTCTTCTTAACTGGTGGAACTGCTCTATCGCAGAAGAGTGACAAGCAAGGGTGTGTAGCCTGAAGCATGACAGAGGCCGAATATTTGGCTCTTGGAGCAGGTACGTGTGAGGCGATCTAGCTCTGTTCCTTGCTGTAGCAAATGTGTATGTCTATTCACTACATCATCCTACGCAATAATGATAAAAGCACAAAATCCATTGCAAAGAATGATGGCATGTACCACTCTCGCACGAAACACATTCATGTTGAGCACCATTTTGTTTGTCAATGCATTACTACTAACGTTCTTTCGGTCCATTGGGTGGATATCCAATCACAGAGGGCTTATTTTCTCACCAAGGCTCTTCAAAAAATGTCATCAAGTGTACACTTCACACTGCTGGTCTTGCATGTCCCCGTGACCTTGGGTAATGTGCATATGGTGTTTTCCTGTCTGTCAACACCACCATGTTTATGCATTCTTCTGTGCGACATTTCATTGATACATGTAGGTTGACTACCTACGGGTCATGGAAAAGTGTTGAAGTCGTGTCCAGTTCTTCACCTCTCACATCTGTTATGCCCTCTTGTTTCACCACACATCCTCACACACAAATGTACAGGAGATTAAATTATCAGTTAGCAGTCAAGAGCATCGTTGTTGCTAGCACCAGTCTCAACAGGAACCCACCACGCTCCCTGGGGATGCTCCTTGGAAGAACTAGTGTTTTGCAGTCTTTCTCCTCATGATTATCTTGTTCGGATGTGGAAGAGGCTAGAGCTAATACACTGTGAGTGCTCTAGTCTAGCTCATGATTTTTTGCTTGTAGGTTTTTGGGGGAGCTGCAATATTCCCGGGTGCTGATCTTTAGGGGGCCACCATACGGGTCGTTGGCCATACATTGGTGATTAGCCGTCCTCGGTTAATATAGAGATGCCGGGCTCAATCCCCGGGTGGCGGTGCATGCTCGGTTGTGTTGTTGCTCAATGCAAGAATGCGCTCACCAGTTTGTACATGCTCACTCCCCACCCGAATCTTATCTCATTTTTTTTCCTAATGCAAGATTCCACGACATGGAAGGTGGCTCATCCTTGTCGACTCTATAGATAACCATGATGGTCAGAGCTTGGTCGGTGATCTTATGTATTGCTGACATGGAGAGTGTGAAAAATGACTATAGACTAAGAAATGGAGGTTATTTTTAATTGGATATCATTCATCTATACGAATTAAGTGTTGCCATCCTTGTAGTATATGGCATTGATGGCCACAACCTTGTCCTTGTTCAGGTACTATTGTAGCTCACGTATCATGTACCCCCGAGCTTGGTCGTCTTCGTACATTATAAAGTCTGTTTTTCCACCTATAGATGATTTTACTACAACAACCACACCAATGGCCAATCCAAGCTGCAATAGTTCATAACATATGTATTGCTTTAGTCAATGATATGAAGAGAAATCATTGGCACTTGGGCATAACAACTCTTTTACCCAATCCGCGAAGGGGTTGGTGATGCCCTACCCAGCGAAAAACTTATGTTGACGTCCTGCCCAACGACTTAAAAAATAAGACTTCCCTGCCCACTTGCTTCACCATGCTCGATCAATGGCATTGGCGCTGGTCGAGCGAAGCAAGGCGGGGCATGTCCACTCCCTCGCGATTCTCGCTCACACATGAGAATCACGATCGAGCAAAAACGTCTTCCTCCGACATCCGACGGAAACGCTTGTTCTCTTTTTTCCTCACACGCAAGCCCTTCCAGTTTTAACATTCAAACCCTTATCAAATCACACCCCAAATTACATTAGGGGTTTAGGGTTTCATTTGTGCACGGACTCCTGTTTGGTCCCGCGGTAGCGAGGCCCATTAGGTTCCCTTTCAACGCATGGGNCTGCCCAACGACTTAAAAAATAAGACTTCCCTGCCCACTTGCTTCACCATGCTCGATCAATGGCATTGGCGCTGGTCGAGCGAAGCAAGGCGGGGCATGTCCACTCCCTCGCGATTCTCGCTCACACATGAGAATCACGATCGAGCGATGACCTGATTGTTTTCAATTTTTTCCCCCAAACCCCCTGGTTTGATTTAGGGTTTTCTTTACACGGGCTCCGTCCCTGCAAAATATAGAAAACCCCAAATCAAACCAGGAAGGTTGTGTGTCAAAACTTTAAAACAAACAGGTCATCGCTTGATCGCGATCGAGCAAAAACGTCTTCCTCCGACATCCGACGGAAACGCTTGTTCTCTTTTTTCCTCACACGCAAGCCCTTCCAGTTTTAACATTCAAACCCTTATCAAATCACACCCCAAATTACATTAGGGGTTTAGGGTTTCATTTGTGCACGGACTCCTGTTTGGTCCCGCGGTAGCGAGGCCCATTAGGTTCCCTTTCAACGCATGGGGAGTCTCAGACCCCCATGCAAACCAAACGTAAAATCCACCCTCGAACATTCACAAACCCCTCAAATGATGGGTTTTTAATGTTTAAAGAAATTGATGACATCAGCATGTCAACGTTGTACTGCATGTAGCGGCAACATGCTCTAATTTCTCGTTGTTCGTGGATGAAATATATATATATATATTCTAAGGTCACTGGGTAGGGGAGTGGTATTCTTCCTAACGCCGGGTAGAGTAGTTTTATTCTTCCAAACACCGGGTAGGGCATACACACAATCAAATATTGTAGGTAATCCCTACATGTATCCTTGGCAGTTAAATATATGCAATTTTCTTATACCGGTGGCGAACTCGATGATGAAAAGCACTATAGGGATGGTCGTGCAATGCTGTTGATAAACAGGGCTAGTAGAACTTGGTCTTCTTTTCCATCCATAATATGATCTTGAGCTTCATAGAATTTTTCCACCATCCAAATTAGTAAAAATTCCATTATGATTTGAATGAGATGAACGTCGCTTCGTTTCATGGAGTGTGGAGCACGCTAGCTCGAAAATCCTAAGGCAAACTCATTTTTTGTACAAGTTCCTAAGTAACAAGGTGTCCCCTTGTTATGGGTGAGACTCACTAGTCGAGTCTCATCCATCGGCCGGCAAACAGCGCTTGTCGGGGCTCAACAGGGTGCAAGGGCGAACTCACCCTATGTCTACAAAAGAAGTTGCAACAGCACCTGCGAGTCTCAAAGTTGACTAAAGTTGGCCGGAATTTAAAGAACCTAGTTCAGACCTAAAAGAAACACGAGTCATCATCTAATCTAATTCTTGCATTGTAGAGAGCATACTATGATGCATGGTTCTCAAGGACACAAATAGGTTTTCCCGCGGGGACATGGAAGGGTCGACGACCGATGGAGGACAAGGGACATGAGGGGGGCGCTGCCATGGGATAGGCTTTGCGGACGTGTGTCTCGACAACAAATGTGGATCACCACCAACTGCCAAATCCTCATGCATTGCACACCCGAGGACACATGCATATGAACATATACACAGAGGGTTATCACGCCCCTTTGTTTGAAGGCGTTGCATGCATGCAGCCGGGTAGTTGGAGCTCAGAAAAGAGGGAGGAGAATGGAAGTGCTTTGGTAAATAATTTTGCGAGTTGCTCATTTCCAGGCACCTCACACACTTGTACAATACCTGCTTCTGCTGCTTCACAAACAAAGTGATGTTCAACCCCTATGTACTTGGTACGTGGATGCAGTACACCGTCATTTACTGTGATGCCACGTGCAGCACAACTGTCACTATACAATGGTACTACTCCCACCATCATGCACAGCTCTCCCAAAAACCATTGCAGCAGGTTGCTTCACACGATACTTCCCCCAAGGCCATGTATTCTCCTTCATCCACACGTGAATGTTTGGTACTGCGCCATGACACAGTGGTGTCCCAAAGATGGAAAACGTACCTCTCCGACTGCGTGCATTTTTTCCCCATG
Organism: Penium margaritaceum; assembly: GCA_023375785.1. Lineage (NCBI taxonomy): Eukaryota > Viridiplantae > Streptophyta > Zygnematophyceae > Desmidiales > Peniaceae > Penium > Penium margaritaceum. The sequence goes on from SZWC01017368.1 coordinate 19,395, forward strand.
CATAGTCATTATCACAACAATCATCGAGAAAGGAATTAGTGCCAGGGGAGAAGACAAGGTCAATGGATGCACTGTTAAACACATAATGCAAAAGTTTCAGCAAAGCCTTTTGATGAGCACAGCCTGGCTGATGGCTGAATTGGGCGAGGGTGTTCACTACACAGGCAACATCCGGTCAGATAGTGGATGAAAGGTAGGTGAGACTGCCAATGATCTGTCTGAACAGCATGGGTTCCGTGTCAGGTCCATAGTCAGTGGAGTGAGGATCGAGAGGGTGCCTGTACATTTCTGAGCTCATCGGTGGATGTTGTGTTGGAAGATGTTACACGCGATGAGAGAACCATTTTGTTAGATGTGCTGTGAGCCGTACCAAATGTAGTGTCAAGGTACATATAGCTCTATTGTATGCAATGGTTATGCCTAGGAAGTTGTGTGCCTCTCCTAGGTCAGTCATGCGGTAGTGTACAGTGAGCAGTGTTTTTGTCTCTTGGACAAGGAGAAGAGAGGGTGAAAGGATCAGTGAGTCATCCACGTACACCAGAAGAGCAACTAGAACGCCGTTCATCGAGGGGATGAATAGAGAGAAGTCAGACAGACTTTGCAAAAACTCTTTAGCTCATCTCCTTGTTCTAACGGCATGGTGCATGTTTCTGTCCGTATAGTGCCTTGAGCAGAAGCCAGACTCTGTCTGTCTTCTCAGTGAACCCTAGTCGTTGTTCAAAATAGATTTCCTCTTCTAGTGTTCACTTCACACAAGCATTATTGATGTCCATTTGGGGTTTTCCTAGTCCTTGTGTACTGCAACCCCCAGCATCACGCAGCCTAACGTACACTTGGCGTGTAAGTTTCCGTAACGTCTTGTCCACCAGTATGGCCTTGTACTTCTCAAACAGGCCCTGCACAATCCGTTTCACTTTGAACACCCACGTTAAGTCAACGGCTTTGCGTCTGGGGGAAGAGGCACTAGTTGATACACGTCATGCTAAAGAAGAGCGATTAGCTAATTAATCACAGCCTTTTCCCACTCTGCTACGGCAGATCACCCCCTTGACTTTTGTAGGGAGAGAGGCTCTAGGTGGATATCCAGTGGCTGTGTGGGACCGGCTGTGTCGTAGAGCAGTCTGTAATCCATCCTGGCAACGTTCCGTTGTGAGCGACAGACCGGATCAGGTTGAACAGGAGTGTCCTGTACTGGGGTCAGACCACGTGGAGACCCTGAGGAGTCTGCACTGTGTTTACAAGATTAGTCAGTGTGAGTAAGTCGGTAGGGACTGGTTTGACCTGGGCTGTGACCTTGTGTCCTATAGACGGTGGTGTGGCCTTTTAATACGTGGTAGGGACAAAGATGGGTACACTGACAAACTCACAGTACCTTTCATGGACGGTAAGTACCGGTGCATGCTTGAGGCCCTTGAACGCCTTGTATGGCATGTGTTCTAGGAAGGACACATCTCAATTCTCGACAAGCGCAGGTTCCACAGGATCCCAAAACCTCCATGATTTCAAGGCATGGGAGACTCCGACAAAGACATACCACCTGCCCCGTGGGCTTAGCTTGTGACTGTGTTGTGGGTTAGTAAATCACACACAAGTCATTATGCCCCACACCCGTGCAGGACGTAAATACGCCTTGTGCTTGAAACATCTCTTCCGAGGGGTGGTGATTCTGGACAAGGACCCTTGAGGTATCTAGTTCCATACCCAGGTAATGTATTTGAGAGCTTCCTTCCATAACCTAAAGGTCCAGAAAATCACCCCCAATGAGCTCTGTTTTCACCACAACAACGGCCTCAAGCGAGACATCCGACGAGCAATCGCCATTTTCGTCATCCAAAATTACTTCCCACGGATGGTTGCAGTACTAGAAAGGATCGACAGTAGCGACTACGATGCTTAAATCTAGGAATCCTACAGCTAGCAACCTCCCAACCACAATTAATGTGGGAATGGAAAAAGACATTCAGGGGACCCCTCGACTCCGATGGGAATGGACGCCGTTGATCAAAGAGATACACGCACCTACTACAACTGCGGAAACGTTGGGCATATCGCTCGCAACTACAGAAACAAGCAGCAGGTCAAAAAGGGGGAGGACATCGCAGAAAAATGAGTCAGGAAACGGCAAGGGGCAGGAGTGAAAGGCACGACTCTTGTTCATGAGGAGCGATCTGCGCCAAACGATCGCCAATCTGAACGGCCTACGATGCCACAGAGGGAATCTGAGATCGCGAAGTTCGACGAAGAGTATGAGGACGAACAACCGGTGATGCTGGTTCAGGTGCAACCCTGAGGTTATAAGAATCGCAGAACGATACCGACACTATTGGATGGAGGAGCTTCTTACAATTTTGTAAGCAACAACATACCGTACTCCCGCCTAAATTCGCAAGGAAAATAATTGAAACTGTTTCCGGACCCAATAATTTACCCCTTGTGTCTTGTTCTGTAACGGTTGAGAATTAGGTTACTTTTGTATTCGAAAAAATGTGGAAAAAGAACTGTCGTGGATGAGTGCAAGTTCTCCACGCGGTTTCGCTTGGTCACTGAGGAACACCCTCCGCTAGCACGAAACACGCTTGGACGTTGATGACGTCCAAGCTTAAGGAGTCGTTGATTTGCTCGAGCGAGCAAAGTCGGTCTCCCATCCGGCCCCGACCGCTTCACTCGATGTAAAATCGCATCTGCGGACATGACACGGCTGGTCCACTTCGAAATTTTGTGGGCGTAAACTGGCTGTCCCCTCTTCCAGAACAACACAAAATTAGTCCCCACTTGATCGACATAGACTTCACAACGGCACAACTGGGTTTGCAAACTGAACCATGGGTGTTTGAAGGAAAAAAAAATCAACAAGAGATTCCAACTACGGAGACTCCAAGAATCACTACGACTACAAGTGGGGGATCTGCAAGATGTATTAGTGAAGAGGTCTTGTCCAATAAGTAACCACACAATCATTCTCGGACGAGATTTCCACTACCGACACAATCCGCAGGTCGACTCGAACAGCGGCGATGTCTATGTGGAAATTGTCAGCGCCAAGAAAAAACTTGTGCATGTGGGGTAAAAGATAACAGCCGAAGCCGGAGAAATGGAAGCAGAAGAGGAAGTCGCAGTAGCCAAAAACTGATAACCTATGCACTCCATACAGGTCAACGTGGCCAAGCATTGTATGTAATAAAGAGCTCACATGTGGCTCTTATACTCCGAACCAATGGAGGAAGCGGAAGTGGCGGTAGCTGGCTCATCGGCCTCATCAACCTTATCGGCCTCATCGACATCAACAAAGTTCACGATGGTACCCGAAGAGTTTGCACCACTCATCCGAGAGTTTGCAGACGTCTTTCTAGTCGAACTCCCAGAAACCTAACCACCTCATCACGACATCAACCATCGCATAAAGCTGAAACCAAGCAGTCAATCCACAAGTTGAGGGGCCTATCAGATGAGAGATCATGGACTGAAAAAACAACTTGATGCGATGCTCGGTCAAGGGTTCACCCGCCTATCCACGTCACCATACGTCGCACCTGTGTTGTTCATGAAAAAGAAAACTGCGAAATGCGGATGTTCATGGACCATCAGGCGTTGAAAGACACTACTGTCAAGAACCGCTATCCTCTTCCCCGAACTTTTTGACCAACTCTGAGGAGCTCGAATTTTCACCAAAATCGACCTATGCATCGGTCATCACCAAATCCACGTGGCAGACGCCGACATCGAGAAACAGTGTTCCGAACACCCTACATGCATTTTGAGTTCACAATCATGCAGTTTGGACTCAGAAATGCCCCGCCAACATTTACGGCGACAATAAACAACTTTCCGTACATACGTCGATGATTTTGTCGTGGTGTACCTCAACGACATCCTAGTGTACGAAATCATCCCGGAGGAGCACAATGGAAATCTTTGAAAAGTTTGGAAAGTTTTACAAAGAGAGAAATTTGTTGGAAAACTCTCGAAGTAGGACTTTGGGCACAGCTCAATCCAGTTTATGGGGACACATCATCAATGGCGGGCGGATCATCATGGATCCGAAAAAAAGTGGCACCCAGTCGTTGATTGGCCAACGCCAACCAACGTTCAAAATGTTTAGGTTTTTCTCAGCTTATGTAATTACTACCGTCGCTTTGTACTGGATTACGCCCGAGTGTCAGCACCTCTCTCCGACCTCACTGCAAAATAAAATGAGGAGACAACGAACAAGAAGCGTTCACCGCTTTGCAGAATGCTGTGACCTCCGCACCAGCCCTACGATTAGTCGATCCAACACTTGACTACGTCATGGCTAGGGACGCCTCAGATTGAGCCATCGACGCGGTCCTCCTACAAGACCACGGCAACGAAGAACAACCGGTTGCATACATGTCACCAAAACTACGAGGACTTGAACTCAACTACATCGTACACAAGAAGGAGATGCTGGCGGTCGTACATGCCTTTAAGACATGGCGGTGCTATCTTGAATGCCGCCGATGCATCGCACGCACTGACCATCATGCACTGAAATATTTGAAGACGTGGCCGAACCTCACTCGATGTCAAACCCGATGGATGGAGTTCCTCAAATCCAGGTTCGACTACGATATTGAGTACCGTCTAGGCAAGACTAACCCACCAGACGCGCTCAGCCGCCGACCAGATTTGATACCTGAAGCAACAACGCTACAGCTGTAGCGCGATCTGTATCTCTAGCAGTTGTTCACACAAGGCTCCGACCAGCATGGCTGATACGACAAGGCAAAATATCTGGTACGACGCATCCTATTGGCGGTGATGATTCACTCGATAGGTGGTCGTTCCCCCAAACAATGCACTGCGCCGCATGATGCTCGACGAGTGCCATGACCCCAGTCCAGGTGGACATTTTGGAGAAGACAAGACGTTCAAGAAGTTGGCGAAACACTATTGGTGGGACAAGATGCAATCCGATGTGGCCAACTCTTGTAAATCCTACGACACATGTGAGCGACAAAAATCCCATCGTACGCGCCCACCCGGACTTCTGTAGCCGCTCCCCATTCCGACGGAACCGTGGACCGACATCTACATGGACTTCCTCACAGGACTACCACTCACACCCGCGGGATACGACACAATCCCAGTGGTTGTCGACGGGTTCTCCAAAATGCCTCACTTTATTCCGAAAACGACCACCGTCACCACCGAGGGAACATCACGGTTGTCAAAAATAACATCGTGCGGCTACACGGCGTGCCGAGGACAATCACGAGTGAATGGAATGGTCGATTCACCAGACGTTTCTGGCGCGAACTGATGACTCGCTACGCCATTCGGATCCAGCTTTCAACGGCATTCTATCCTCAAACCGACGGCCAGACCGAGCAAACCAATCAGACGCCCGAACAACTTCTCCTAACATTATGTGAACCTAATGGGGTGGATTGGGCACAAAAGCTCTCAACCGCCGAAGTCGCATACAATTCCGTGATCCCCACCGCAATAGGTAAAACTATGTTGGAAGTGGTACATGGCAAACTTCCCGTCACATTAGCTCGACTACACAGTTAGAGAAACATTCCCGCGATGGACATCCAACGCCGCAACTTCTCCACCATCTGGAATTGAAACACGGCAGACGCTCTAGAAAAAACAATCATTGATGAAACGAGCAGCAAACCGACATTGCAGCGACTATGTTTTCGCCACTGACGACCAAATCCTTGTCAGTTCGGCCAACATCAAACTTCGTGTGGCCAACTATTCGAAGCTCAGATCCTGATGTTCAGGACCATTTGAGATCGAGCGCATGCATTCCCCCGTGGTTGTACGACTCAAACTCCCCAACACTATGCAAGTTCATTCGGTGATTCATATCAACAGACTCAAGCACTAACGAGATCTCGGAGAGAGCTTCCATGGTAGGGATGTACCTCCCCCTCCTCTTGTACAAGTGGACGAAGACACAAAGTACGTCATCGGGGACATCCTTGGCCATGGAAGACATGTCAAAACAACATAGTATCTTGTTAAGTGGCACGGCTACGACGCCGCGCATGATAGTTGGGAACCCTACGACAACCTCCGAGATGTTGATCACCTGATCGACGGATATTACAGCAGTCACCAGGCCACATCTCTACGCGCGCCAGGACGTCGCGGCTAAAAGGGGGGGAAGTGTTACGTAGCAGACGTACATGGGTCCCTAATCTTCTGAGTGGGCATTTCTGTCATCACCCAAATAGCCCACCGCATGTCAAGACATCGATTCTCTTTCTGACGATCGAGGGCAATTCAGCGAACTGCCCTCGTCCTCCGGCGAACCTCCTCGCACCTCCTGACAAGTGCGACCATTTTGAGAACCGACGACACAAGTGTCACGACCTTTTGGTCGAGTTCTCGACATGTAGAGAAATATCTCGATTTATACAAATGCATCTTACATCTTCGCCGCTGATCTTTGACGCCCCCCAATTCCTCGGCAGAGCTTCTTGATCTGACCATTCACGACGCGAATCCACACGCGTTGCTCGACAATCAACATAACGACCCCGACCATGTCTCATTCGTAACTCGAGACTTTTACATATGTGTTCAATCATTTCGACACTTGTCATCAAAGTTGTAACGGATTCGACGGAATCCTTGGCCGCCTAGGCCAAAACCGCGGTGCTTGAGGGTCTCCGATCCTCAAGCCATCCCGTCTCACCGCCCACAGTCCCAGGTGACCCCGCTCGAGCCACGTGGCTCCTTCGACCGGTCGGCGTGGCACTGCCACGCTGCAGAAGTAAACTTACCGCTAATCATAAATTGTTCAAGGTGTTCCCAATCCTCAATCGTGTTCTGCCTCGAAAATTTCATATGTTCACTATTTACGCTCTGTTCGACATCACATGTGGGATACCCATTGCGTATCTTGTTTAATGGAGGGGTGAGTTTCGTATTTTAGTTGAGCTCCCAAATGTGTACAAGGTGGTGTGGAAACGGGGGAAACAACAGCTCTTAAATAGTGGGTTTCCGACAGAATACAATAGGGAAACTTCGTAATCCAAAGGTGACAGTCGTGAGCTGGTGGAAGTCTTGAAATCATGCCCACAAACGGATGGTAATATGTGGAACTCAAGAAAGGGTTGAGGACGGGGATAGCGCACAAGTTCGAACTTATATGGAAGCATCCAAATTCATGACAAGGCCGCTGGAGTTGCCCAGCTTCGCAGAAGTGTGACACTGCCCGGCCGAAGGGCCGGCGGATTCTGCTTCTAGCCTGCTTCTGCGGCAGACGGCAAGACGGCGGCAGCAGCGCTCGAGTAGCGCTGCTTTTGCTCGCGAGTGTTTAAGCGCGGCCTGCGGCGGGTGTGGCTTCAACCGACCGCAGAAGAATACGGCTTGTGCGAGGCATGCGAGCAGACGTCGGGAATGGTGGGACTGCAGGATTGTGTTTTTGGTTGAGAAATCGGGTTCGGCTTTCAGTGCCGGGTCAAGGCAAACCCCGGGCGTACGGCTTGCTTCGGCAAGGTACCGCTGGCATTGTCTGCCTAAACTTTTCTTTGGGTGCGACTTGCGATCCTGCTCCCAACCTGGCGTTGTCTTTAGGGATGACGACAAGCGGCGGGTAGGGCAACCAGCAGAGCATCGCAGCAGCAAGCGCGCCGACGGTGGCAGCAGCAATAGCATTATCAGAATCAGCAGCAACATCGGGGGCATCCGCAGGAGCGGCGGCGGTAGCTGCCAGCACCGTCTCGTTGAATGTGACTGTCGGAAGTGATGGGAGATGTTCCAGAGCAAGGGCGGTGGCAGCAGCAGCAGCAGCAGTGGTGGAGAGGCATGGTGCTGCTGCGAGGCAGAGGCAGAGGCAGAAGAGACGCTGGCGAGCGGCAGAGGCCACCACTCTCCCCACAGCCCCACAGCATTGCAAGAAGCCTCCCGAACGTTCAACTGCTCCCGTTTGCACTGACAGGGTAGGCCATGCAATGCCTCTTCTCCCTCCCTCCATTTCGTCGTCCGCAATGAACAGACACACATTTCTTCTCTCACTCTCCGCCCCTTCTCCGCCACCGACACAGTGCTGCTCCTCTGTCACTCCTCTCCACCCTCTTTCCTCTGTTCCCTCTGTTCCTCTCAGCCCTCTCCCTGCTAGTTTCTCTCCTCGGGTCATCCCTCACTCCCCTGTCCCCGCCAGTTACTCTCTCTCCTCCTCCCGCCTCCCTATCCCTGTTTCTTCCCCTCCCATCGTATCACTCTCTCCTCTCCTGCCCTCTCCCCTCCCCCC
>SZWC01017368.1:38057-52772 GCA_023375785.1 Penium margaritaceum
GTGCGACGCTGACGATCACGCTCAAGCTCCATCCCCAAAAACACTCGTGCAGGACCTAGGTCCTTCATCTTGTACACAGACTGCAGCAGGTTCTTCACTGATTGGACAGCTGCCGGGCTGGGTGAGGCAATGAGCAGGTCATCAACATAGACCAACACTGCAACAAACGACTCTGAGGGGGCGCTCAAGAAGAGCGCTGGATCGACCGTGCTGCGACGGTAGCCTCCCCGCTCGAGAGTCGAGGAGATCTCCATGTTCCAGCATCGCGGAGACTGCTTGAGCCCGTAGAGGGCTTTGCGCAGTCTCCAGACCTTGCTTGTGCCATCGGTGAAGCCAGGGGGCTGGATCATGTAGATCTCTTCATCGAGCTTCCCGTGAAAGAAGGCGTTGTTGACATCCATCTACTCCAGTTCCCAGTCGTGCTGGGCGACGAGACTCAAGAGTGCTCGAGCCGTGGTGTATCTCCCGACCGGAGCAAAGGTCTCATCAAAGTCAACGCCGGGGATCTGGGAGAACCCCTTTGCTGTGAGACGTGCCTTGTACCGGTCGACAGTTCCATCGGGCTTCAGCTTGCGCCGAAGGACCCATCGGGCGGAGACTGCCTTGCGACCTGCAGGCAGATCCACTAGCTCAAAGACTCCATGATCTTGGAGGGCTGTGAGCTCCTCCTGCATGGCCTTCTCCCAGAGGTCAGCGTCTGCTGCCTCACGAGCCTGCCGGACAGTGGTGGGCTCAGGAGGGAGAGTGGGGAGGCCAGCGGCCGCAAAGCATGCGGCGACATAACCAGCGACAGANCCTCCCCGCTCGAGAGTCGAGGAGATCTCCATGTTCCAGCATCGCGGAGACTGCTTGAGCCCGTAGAGGGCTTTGCGCAGTCTCCAGACCTTGCTTGTGCCATCGGTGAAGCCAGGGGGCTGGATCATGTAGATCTCTTCATCGAGCTTCCCGTGCAAGAAGGCGTTGTTGACATCCATCTGCTCCAGTTCCCAGTCGTGCTGGGCGACGAGACTCAAGAGTGCTCGAGCCGTGGTGTATCTCCCGACCGGTGCAAAGGTCTCATCAAAGTCAACGCCGGGGATCTGGGAGAACCCCTTCGCTGTGAGACGTGCTTTGCACCGGTCGACAGTTCCATCGGGCTTCAGCTTGCGCCAAAGGACCCATCGGGTGGAGACTGCCTTGCGACCTGCAGGCAGATCCACTAGCTCAAAGACTCCATGATCTTGGAGGGCTGTGAGCTCCTCCTGCATGGCCTTCTCCCAGAGGTCAACGTCTGCTGCCTCACGAGCCTGCCGGACAGTGGTGGGCTCAGGAGGGAGAGTGGGGAGGCCAGCGGCCGCAAAGCATGCGGCGACATAACCAGCGACAGAAGACTCAAGAGCACTGTGAAACTCGTGGACTACAAGAGCATAGCCAACTGCAGAGTTTGGGTGCACAACGCTCACAGATAGGCCCAGTGTGTCAAGGCCGGTGGGGCGCGCTGACGGACCAGCTGTGGAGGGTGTGGCTCTTGAGCGAGTGACTCGCTGAGAGGCAGTGGATGAGCCTGCCGGGAGAGGCTCAGTAGGCGCCCTAGAGGAGGAGGGCTAAGAGGAGGGAAGAGCACGAAGTCTCCCCCCACGAGTATAAGGCTCTGGGCAAGGGGGCCGAACCTGAGGCTCACCGCCTGCAGTGGTGTCAAGCACCGGAGAAACTGTAGGGCCAGGGGATGAGGTGGAAGTGGAGCGAGCAGTGGACTGTGCGGGAGTGGGTGCCGAGTGTGAGGACTCGGGAATGGCGGTAGATGGCAAGGACACAGGGCTGCCGGCTAAGGACCGGGGTGACTCGGACTCCGGGGAGGGCGCTAAGGCCCCTGACCCGGAGGAGACTGAGTCCTCGTCACTGTCCGGAGGAGTGACAACAGGGGACGCTGTCTGAGGAGAAGACGTGGACGCACGGAGATCGGAGGCTGGAATAGACCCACCCCCCCCAAGCCGACGAAGCGAGGAGAGAGACGACGGAGGAGGGACATGGGACAGGTCACGGGGAAAGACATCCTCAAAGAAGAGGGCGTCACGCGACTCAATGACACGGGAGCGGTCGGGGTCCCAGAAACGCCATGCCTTAGACATGGCAGAGACGCCAAGAAACGTGCAGAGGCGCGCACGAGGACTCAGTTTGCCATCACGAGAGTCCTCCGGCAACCAGACAGCAGCCACACAGCCCCAGACACGAGCCAGACGGAGGTCAGCACGGCGGCCATACCAGCGCTCAAAGGGGGTGATGTGGCGAGGAAGGGGACCGTGGGGGACACGGTTCCATACCCAGGTCATGTAGCACATGGCCTCGAAGGAAAAGACGGAGGAGAGGGAGGACTCGCTGAGGAGAGTACGAACTCCATCAGCGAGGGTGCGATTCCAGCGTTCCGAGACACCGTTCTGCTGGGGTGTGTAAGGTGCCGAGGGCTCCATACACACCCCACGAGAGGTGAGGAAGCGAGCGGTGGGACCCATGAACTCGCCACCACGGTCACAGCGAAAGACTTTGAGCCGGCGGCCACAGGCCAGTTCAGCCTGTGGCAGCCACGACTCAAGTGTGGAGCAGACGTCACTCTTTTGCCGAAGGGCAAAAACCCAGCGCATTCGAGAGAAATCGTCTGTGAGACAGAGGACATAACGTCCGACACCCCCAAGGGCGTCATGGGCAAGGGGTCCCATGACATCAGCGTGCAGGAGGTCAAGTGGGTAAGACGTGCGAGACTCAGAAGTGGAGAATGGGGAGCGGTGCATTTTGCCTTGAGCACAGTCGAGACAGTCAGTGGGGCAGGGTGCAGAGAACGTGTCGGCATCAAGGCCATTTGCAGGCATGTCCCGAAGCAGACTGTCAATGGCAGCAGTGTGAATGTGACAGAGACGACGATGGAGCAACTGTGCATGTGCAGGANTGGTGGGTGGCTCCTGAATCAAGAATCCAGAAGCCACCCGTCACACGGACAGACGCAGGGTCACGACTCACAGCAGCAATGGCAGAACGTGGAAAAAGGCGCTGGCCACAAGCAGCAAGGCAACGAGGGAGACTGTACGACTGCCAATCCTCAATCCATGGGACATCATCTGGGGGACACCCCTGAACATGACCGGAGGGGGGTCCACGAAGAGACAAGTCAACAGCACACGCAAGGCCCTCCTCGACCGAACGTACACTCTCACCTCCCTGATCACGGAGGTGACGCTGGTGGATGGCGTGAGAGAGCGCAGAGTCCAACTGGCGCTCGTCCTCAGGGGGTCCGGTGATGAGTGCGGCAGAGGAGTGTGGCTGGGGACCAGGAGTGGGGGACGCCCATGATGGAGGTGAGTAGAAGCCGGAAGGAGGCCCGAAGTAGACAGGACCTCCAAATCCCAGGGGCCAACCCCAGGGTGTAGGTGGAGAAGGTGCAGAGAGGACAGTGCTGTAGGCAGCTGCTGTAGGGAATGGAGAAGACGTGTGCGTGGAGCTACGACTGGACCCCGCGGAGGTGGAGGAGCGGGCAGAGCCTCCACCTGACCCTGAAGAGCGTGCCCAATGAGCACGCATGGCTGAGGCCAGGCGTGCATCATCTGGTGGTGCAGGGCACTTGGGCGCTACATGACCAGCGGCGCCGCGGTTCCAGCAAGTGACAGTGCTGGAGGAGGAGGAGTGGGATGCCGTGCTATCAGAACCGCGACCTTGGCCCCCTTTCCCTTGCCCTCCACCGCCAGAGCCACCTCCTCGGCCTTTACCTTTGTTGCCCCCCCCACCACGCCCACTTCCTTGGGAAGCAAGGGAGGTGGCGGTGGTAGTGGAGGTGGAGACGGAGGATGAGCTGGAGGCTGAGGAGGTAGAGGAGGAGGGAAGTGCGGTGGTCGCTGCTGCAACAGTTGCGCGGTGGATGCGTTTGTTCTGCAAGGAGCTCCACCAGTCANGAGGTGAACTCCCACAAAGCCCCAATCCCAGGGGGTGAGTCAGCGGGAACAGGCATTGCCGCCAGACGCTCCAACTCTGTGGCCTTCACTTCGCGAAAGATGTCGCTGAGTTCAGGGATGAGACCGTTGACGATGGAGAGGACAGCGGGGAGTTGGCCTGGGGCGGCTTTGCCGAGGTCACACAGGAGGCGCAGACTGCGAGCCCAGTAGGCGTCAGTAGTCTCGTCAGCACGCATGGAGAGCGTGTTGAACTGGACGGTGAGGACGCTCTGTGCCGCATGTCCAGTGACTGTCGTGCGCCGCTTGATCAGGGCATAAGCCCCAACCGGGTCAGCGGGAGTGCGACGTGCAGTGTCAGCATTGTAGGATCCAATCTCATCAGTGAGATCGTTTGGTCCGGCACGAATGAGGGCTCGAACCGCTCGCGCTGACTCAGAATCGACAGGCACGAAGGGTGGGACAGCTGAGGGATTTGGTGCATGGTAGTATTCCCAGAGTTGTTCTCCTTGCGCCCAGGCACTAAAACGAACCTCCCAAGAGTGAAAAGTGAGACCGGGTGTGAAGTGGGGTGGAGTGGAATCAAAGTCAGGCTTGTGTTGCACTGCTAGGGCAAGCGCTTTGGCTGCAGCAGCGCCAGCAGCTGCGGCGACTGCAAGTGGATCAGAGGTAGATGTGCCAGCGGCAGTGGAAGCGGAAGCGGGAGAAGTGGAAAAAGCGGCAGCAATGCTAGCGGATTGAGTGCTGCGTAGTGTGGGCTGCAGGCGATTCAGAACCAAGTCAGCAATGTGATCGGCGAATGTCTCTTGATCAGCCTGCTCAGCCTTAAGTTTTTCCTCAGCAGCCCGCTGAGCACTGAGAGCTGCCTGTAATGCAGTGCGCTCACGCTGAAGCTCAGCCTGCAGTGCTGTGTATTGGTCATCGTCGACTGGCATTGTGCCAGCGACGTGACTCTGCCGAAAAAATTTTGGCAGAGTTTCCCTTGCCCAAGTGGGCGTGGGAAGTAAGAGATTGGTGTTGAAAGTGGGCTGCAAGACAACAACCTGAACGCACGAACACGCCAACACAGGGAAGGCAGAGAGTGCGGAAGAGCAGGAAAAGGCAGGCTCACCACGCACTGCGGTGCAGAGAGAACAGTGGTGGCAGTGCTGCAGCAGCTGAGGAGGAGACGACTGCGACAAAGGACGATGTGGTGACGACGAAGCAGGCTACACCTGTCAGAGCTGCACCTGACAGAGCAACGATGACAGTAGCGATCAAAACCAACAGTTGTAGGTGCCGAGTGACTGATGGTGATGTGGATGGTAGAGAGGCTGCCTGTGTTGTGGAGGCGTTAGCGGAGCCAACTGCATTGGAGAGTGCTGTGGCTGCTGAGGTTGCGGCGGATGCAACTGCGTCTGCTGTTGCAGCAACCTGAGTGGCTATGTTGACGGCAGAGGCCGCCAAGGGTCCCTGGTCAACCGCTGAAGTATATGCGTCAACGGCTCGACCTGCAGCAGTGCTGGCTGGTGCACGTGCGGCACGTGCTGTGGCTGCAAAGGTAGTGGCAACGGCAGCACTGGACGAAAGGATAGCCAGCAGCGTTGAGAGAATATCAAGAGACGAGATGGGCTCTGCAGCAGATGCGGCTGGGGATGCAGCACGACGCAGAGCGGAGGCCTCAGATGCTGCCGCTGCAGCAGGTGGAGCTGCACCACGGGGAACAGCACGGCGATGTTGCGGTCGCGTCCTATGGGAAATGGGTGGTCTTACCAGAGAGTGAAGAGGTCGGTGGTCATTTTGTGGTGCTGTTGCCGGCTGGTTCAGCGACGTTGGGGTGTCGTCGTCGGCTGATTGGCAGCGCGTTGCGTAGTCCCTCGCGTCCGCCCAGGCGTAGTGATCAGCGGGATCGTAGTCTTCACCGGGGTGATACCCCGGACTGCTGCGACGCCCCCTCGACCACACCTCTCTCTCCGCCCTCTCCTCGTAGTATGCAAGCTCCTCGTCAGTATTTGCACCGTCCCGAGCCATTGTTGACGACGGAGGTGCTGGTTCGATCTCAGGTGGAGACGCCAGTGTACAGATTGATGGGCTGCCTCAGGGCAGCCCGCGGTGATCGAGAGTGCGCTGGGATCAAGCCTGGCTGCAGGGTTGGGGCTAAGGTCACGGCTGCGAGAGCAGCAGTTACACAGAGCGGCGGCTGCTGCGGTTGCCCAGACTGCCACCTAAGCTGCTTCTATCTCGTGCCAAGCGGCTAAGCGGCTGAGCCCAAGCGGCTGCAAGGCATGGCTGCTGCTGCTGCTGCTTGGGCCGCCACGGCCTTGCACTGTGGCTCGTTAGGGCTCACCCGTCCATCGATGCCAGCGACTCCCCAGAGTAGTGGCTGCTGCTACTGTCCAAGCTGCGGCGACCTCGCGTTGAAGTCCACGAATGCGATGTTGGTAGCAGCACAGAGTGGCTGCTGCTGATGCTGCCTAGCTGCAGTGTTGGGACTGAGATCAGTGTTGCAAAGCCAGCGGTTGCACAAAGCGGCGACTGCTGCGGCGGTCTAGACTGTCACCTACGCTGCTACTTGTCACGTGCCAAGGTTCACGAGCTCGACGTCAACAGCTGCAAGGTACGGTTGCTGCTGCTGCTGCTTGGGCCGCCATGGCCTTGTGCTGTGGCTCGTGTGGGATCACCCGTCGGTTAATGACAGCGGCTTCCCAGAGTGGCAGCTGCTGTTGATGTCCAAGCTGCTGCGGTCTCGCGCTCAGATTCGCGAGTGTGATGCTGGCAATGGCGCAGAGTTGTTGCCAACGATGCCGCGGTCTCGTGCTGTGGCTTGTTCGGGACCACCTGTCGCTCGGTGCTAACAGCTGCACAGAATGCTGCTACTGTTGCTTAGGTTGACACGGCCTTGTGCCGTGGCTTGAGCGGGATCGCCCGTCGCTCGATGTGAGAAGCTGCTCAGAGTGGCAGCTGTTGCTGCTGCCTAAGCTGCCAAGATCTCGTGCTGAGATGCGCGAGTGTCATGCAAACGGTTGTACAGAATGACCGCCGCTGCTGCTGCTTAGGCCACTGCTGTCTCGTACTGTGGCTTGTGGGGGATCACCCGGCGCTTAGCGCGTGAGGCTCATGAGGTCCCAGGACGTCGCGGCGGGAGGGACAACCCTCCTGCTCTGATACCAGTAGGTTGGCATAGTTGTTGGGCTAGCAAGAAAGCAGGTGACGAGCAACAACATACGCCATGGATCGGGGATCGCTCACGACTTAGAAAGTGTAGTGACAAGTCACAGCTCGACAAGCGAGAGTAAGTGTGAGCGAGGTGGTGAGAGCCGGTTGACCGGCCCACCCACGCGAGACAATCGTCGTGGGGCCCGGACGCCACCCAGGGATCGAACCCGACCCTGGAGCGAGCGAGCTCCAGGCGGTTTCTCACACGTCGGCCCAAGCCGGACGTGTGGTCCCGAGGGATCAGAAACCCGGTTCACCACTCTAGGAACATGCAAGCATGCAATCAAATAACAAGCATGCATTCCCACAAGTTGTATCCCCTTTTAGTATATGAGTGTATTACTAAACTAAGGCATGTGACAAGACTGGTGCTGAAGCCACAACTTGGCAGCTTGAGGGAGGCACATCCTCTGTGTTCTTCATGTTGCACCACAGTCTTGCACCAGGTAGCCTTAATCCAGATCAATCACCTGCAGTGGTGAGGTGTGTGTATGAATGGAGACAAGAGGGCACTTACGTGTGTTTGTGACAATAACCAACAGAACCAACGGTGCCTCCTCGTGGTGTTGGGCACCCAATAGGAATTGAGGGTAGCTGCAGGCCATGTACGATGCTAGCAATCGCCAAAAATTAGATCACGAATTGTTTTCCCCTCCCAAAAGTTCAGATCCAGAAAGGACAGACTAAACGGCCGGACGAGGCAAGACCAGTACCAGAGGTACTTGAACAAGCTGTTTTTCTGCTGCTCAGTCTCTCACTGAGAAGAGTTTGGCGTCCATGGACGTCAACACTAGCAACAGTCCCCGCCATTTCAGAGCCAGCACAGAAAACCGCAGAGTGTGTGTGTCCAGCGCTACGCTCGAGCGAACGCCAATCATAGCCACTCATGAATTTGATCAATGTTGGCCATGGCACCTTGGCCTTGTCACTGCGAGAATGGCACCAACTTGTGGCACTCGTGCTGGCATTGCTCCTGCTGTATGCATTGCTGCAGACAACAGGAGCAATGCCAGCACGAGTGGGTGGGTGCGTTCGCCACCGTGGCCACCGCGGCATGCCGAGTCCAAGCTCCTAGTGTCTTCAGCCCTCGTTTGTTTTCTTCTCTCAGCCAGATTATAATTTTTAGGACGGAGTAGCAATATACCCATCGTTTCGCCAGATAAAGCAGCGGTGTCCATAGTCGAAACTGAGAAGCATGCGGTGCCCAAAGTCGAAAGCGAGAAGCATGTGGTGCCCGTAGTCGGAAAACAAATAACAGCGGTGCCCATGGTTTTTGTCGCGCGAGCGAAAACGGGCACGGTTGTTATATATTTCATGTATATATCACATTCGACATGTTTTTTTACTTTGAGCTTCGCCGGTCGCTGCGAGCTCGTAGGAGGAGTTTCGCGGCGAATCCTCCCTGCGAGCTCGCGATGACCCTGCTCAACCCCCCTAACCTACGACATACGAGGGGGTTTGTCATAGATTTGGGGGGGTTTGTAGGATGCGGCGCACATGGGCATCTGCCGGGCCCCGCGGTAGCGGAGCCCGGCAGATGCCCATCGTGCGCGAAGAAAAATCATATCCAAACCCCCGAGTGTAACTTGGGGGTTTGTCCGTTTTTTGGGGGGGGGGGCTTGCGATATGCGACGCACGTGTGATAACAGAAAGCGAATCTGCCGGGCCCTGCTACCGCGAGGCCCGGCAGATGCCCGGGCAAGTAAAAACATAAAACCCTAACCCCCCAGTTTTATTAGGGGGTTTGTATGTTATTGGGGGGGTTTGCGAGATGCGGCGCACGTGTGATAAACGAAAGAGAATCTGCCGGGCCCCGCTACCGCGAGGCCCGGCAGATGCCCGGGCAAGTAAAAAATAAAACCCTAACCCCCCAGTGTAACTAGGGGTTTTGTCGGTTATTCGTGTGGGTTTGCGAGATGTGGCGCACCCTGTCGCGAGTTTTGGAGTTTGCACTTGCGATTTCCAAAACTCGCGGCAGGGTGACGTCCGACATCGGCGATGCCTGTGTCAACGTCGCCCACTTCGCCCTCGAAGTCGGCGAAGTTCGACTTTGAGGGCGTGGGTACAGTTGTCATTTTTTTTCCTTTGTCGCTCGCACGACGAAAAACATGGGCACCGCTGTGATGTCGTTTTCGATTATGGACAGCGGTGTCTTTTCCTTTTCGACTTTGGACACCGCCGTCAGTTCGTTTTCGACTATGGACACCGATGCTTTATCTGGCGAAACGATGGGCACCGGAGCATTTGTGCTCTAATTTTTAAGTCTCTTTGCAAAGCGACTTCAAAAATTATAATCCGGCGTGCCAAGTTCCAAGCTCCTTGTGTCTTCAGCCCTTGTCTGTTTTCTTCTCTCAGCCGTCTCATCCTTCACCATTGGCTCGACAAAAGGGTACATGCCTACGAGGCAGTCTTCAGGAGAAAGGAATGGACAATGTCTGTCTCCTTCACTGGCTAGCAGAGACTATGTGTCACTGAAAGGTGCCATTAGACCTTTCTGTGGTCGTCCGATGCATTTCCAGTCTTGGGCAGAGGTTGGGGCTGTGTCTATGGTTGACATCAACAGCAGCGCAAAGGAAGAAAGTATTTGCAAGGCATATGCGGAGTAGAAAAGTACAACTGATAGTCAACAAGAGTCGAGGGCGTAAGGCTGGTGGTTCGAATGTTGAACATCAGGGGTAAATCTTGCCTCAAGACACTTTCGCAACTCCGACTGCCTCAAAATTGTTGTGGGGTCCAGACCATGTCAGACTGTCAGAATGGATTTGCCTCAAAACTTGCCATCTCAAAAATGCCCGGCGGTCATAATGGAAAACCTAGGCAGCAGGTTGGGGCAGCAGCGTTGTTGATGCAGCGTGCGGGCTTCCACACTCGTTGCCTAAGTCAGCTGCCCCCTCAGTCTGCTGCTCTAGAGTCTAAGTCTGGAAGCTCTGGGTTTGTTACTCAGAAACGCGCGCGCCAGAGTTAGCGCCAGAAAGCAGCTAAAAACTGAAAGTAACTGGTTAGGAATGAAGAATGAGCAACAATGGGAGACCCCTCCAAGTTCTACATCCCCCCAACTAGTGTAGAACTTGTTACTCAGCTAACCAGCCTATCAGAAAATAGCTGTGGACCTATTTGCTGGCTGGCAGGGTTTTCTCGATGAGCCCTGCCAGACGCCCGACAGCCCAAAACCCGGGCGTCGTCCGTTTTGCCTGAAAACTGGACCATACCATAATACCGACGCTGCGAACGCAGTCGTGCGGTCAGAATCAGCTAGAAAAATAGTTGCAAAGATTTTTGGCTGCCCGAACCCAGGCAGTGCCTACGATGGTCCATGATGCCGAACAGGGCCATACATCATGCAACAAGGACCCTAGGCAGAGCATGACGATGCAGACGCGACGGGACGCGCTGGACGCATGCAGACAACAATTGCGGTGGCAGTGACCGCCGGCAGCACGACCGCCGAGGAGGCTTGCCGATGGAGCTGAGCACGTCGCCGGAGAGAGGAGGCTTCAGCGAACTGCGAGTAGACCTCAGCGTGCGTCGGCTCCACCGGATGACGCTCCATCAGCGTCAAGTCTCGCCGTACACAAGCCTGGAGGACACAACAGAGCACAATGAGGGATGCGCAAAAACCAACACTCCCCCATGACTCACAGGCGTAGTGTACATGGGCGGGCAGAGAAACGATCAACATCCAGATTCCCCCAAGGTACGGAGAGACGCAGGCAGAGACAAAGAGGACAACTCACGGATGCACGCCGACTGAACTCACAACCTTCTTGAACGAGTCGCGCTTCAGTGCCTTGGTCAGGAATTCAGCAAGCTGTCGTGCTGCCTCAACCCATACGATGCTGATGCTGCCCTCATACAACAACGAACGCACATAGTGATACTCAACATTGATGTGCTTTGTACATGTGTGATGCACACCGTCATTGTCGGCGATGGCCATGGCACTCTCATTGTCACAATGCAAGGTGATGGATGCGACAGACTGACGCAACTCGGACAGCAGACGACGCAACCACACACTCTCACACGCGCCTGAGCCAAGGGCCACGTACTCAGCCTCAACAATGCTGCGTGCAATGCACCCATGCTTGCCACTGTGCCAGGACATTGCTGTGCCGCCGACCAGAAAGATCCAGCCCGTGCGACTCTTACCGTCTAGACTGCCGGCCCAGTCACTTTCGGTGTAGCCCACTGCGACGACGGACGGCTGACGGCGGAACATGAGACCTCGCCGAGGGGTCGAGACGACATAGCGCAGTACTCGGATCGCGGCCTCGAAGTAAAGGTGACGCAGCTCCTGAGAGAACTGGGCCAGGAGGTTGACGGCGAACGCGATGTCTGGGCGTGTCGTCGTCGCCAGGAACATCAGTGACCCGATGACCCGCAGATACGTGGTCACATCAACTGGCTCCCCCACAACAACTGGGTCATGACTCTTCAGCTTCACCTGGCCATTGGGTGACATGGGTGAGGATGCGCTAGGCACGAGGGGCAGGTCCTCGGCGAAGCGAGTGGACAGGGTCTGCACATAGGCAGCCTGGTGGACGTACAGGATGCCCTGGGAGCGATCATGCCTGAGCTCCATGCCCAGGAAGACTCGGGCAGATCCGAGATCCTTCATCTGGTAGGCGGCGTGCAGCAAGTCCTTGACACGCTGGATGGCAGCCGCGTCTGGCGACGCAATGAGGAGATCGTCGACGTAGACCAGAACCGCGGCGAAGGTCTGACCTCGCGGGCTGACGAACAGTGCGGGGTCAGCGGTGCTGCGCTGGAGGCCGCCACGGAGAAGCGTGCTGCTGATCTCCTAGTTCCAGCACCGAGGCGACTGCTTCAGGCCATAGAGGGCCTTCCGCAGCCGCCAAACTCTCCCAGTGCCGTCGTCGAAGCCTAGGGGCTATGTCATGTAGTGCTCCTCACCCTCCAATGAGCCATGGAGGAACGCGTTGCTCACGTCCATCTGATGCAGCTCCCACCCGTGCTGGGCAAGCAGGCTGAAGAGCGCCCGGCTAGTAAAGAACCGACCGATTGGGGCGAAGATCTGGTCGTAATCGACCCCAGGGACCTGAGCAAACCCCTTTGCTGTGAGACGGGCCTTGTACTTGTCCAGGGATCCGTCAGGCTTCCACTTACGCCGAAAAACCCACTTGGCACCAATGGCCTTCCGACCTGGAGGGAGGTCGACGAGGTCATACACGTGGTGCTGTCGGATAGCAGCGAGCTCCTCGGCGCAGGCAGCATCCCAATGTGCGGCCTCAGGGGAGGCTCGAGCCTCGCGTAGGGTGGAAGGGTCCTCTGGGCGCGTTGTGGACCGGACTGAGAGGGCGTGTGCATCACGAGCCCCAGGTGGGATGCGGGCGAGTGCAGCCACAACAGCATGCCGATGCTCGTGATGAATCATGTCGTAGCCCAATGCAGAACCCGGGTGAAGGTCTGCGATGATGGCGGAAGTGGTCAGGCTGAGAGCCTTTGTGCCAGGGTCCCCAGTCACGACCGTGGGAGTGGAGGAGACACGTGGAGCCACAGGGGGTCGAGGCGCCACGGGATGCGGAGCGATGGTCTGCACGCTCACTGTCGGCCGAGGTCGGAGGCTGCCGCCTGGGCCACGTGTGTAGCGCGGTCGGGCAGAAGATGACCCTGAGTCCGACGGGCCGACGAAGGCGGACAGGGCTACTGGTCCGGAGGAGCCAGCAGACGCGACAGGCGTTGCTGGCCCGGAGGGGCCAGTTGGCCCGGAGGAGCCAGCAGACGCGACAGGCGCTGTTGGCCCGGAGGGGCCAGCGGACTTGACAGGGGCTGCTGGGCCAGAGGGGCCAGCGGACGCGACTGGGGCTGCCGGCCCGGAGGGGCGAGCGGATGCGACTGGGACTGCTGGCCCGGAGGGTCCAGCGGACGCGACTGGGGCAGCTGGTCTAGAGGGGCCAGCGGACGCGACTGGGGCAACTGGTCCAGAGGGGTTAGCGGACGCGACAGGAGCTGCGGGCCCAGAGGGGCCAGCAGGCGCGACTGGGGCTGTCGGCCCGGAGGGGCCCTCGGAAGCGAATGGGGCTGCCGGCCCGGAGGGGCCAGCAGACACGACAGGTGCTGCTGGCCCGGAGGGGCCAGCGGACGCGACTGGGGCAGCTGATCTGGAGGGGCTAGCAGACGCGACGGGGGCAGATGGCTCGGAGGGGCCAACGGACGCGGCTGGGACTGTTGGCCTGGGGGGGCCAACGGACGCGAAAGGGGCTACCAGCTCAGAGTGACGGAGTGATGTGTCACCCGGAAGCGACAAGACGGAGGATGGACTCAACCACTCCCCCACGCGATGGGAGGGACACGCACGAGCCGAAGCGGATGAGGTCGCGGGGAAACAGGTCCTCAAAGAAGAGGGCATCGCGAGACTCGACGATGCAGTGGCGGGATGGGTCCCACAAGCGCCAAGCCTTGGACTGACGAGACACACCGAGGAAGGTGCAGGGGCGTCCGCGGGGGGCGAGCTTGCCGCCCTCCTGTAGGGCGGGCAGCCACACAGCGGCCACGCAGCCACCGCGATCGGAGCGGAAGCGGCGAAGGGGGCGGCCACACTCGCGCTCCGCGAGGACAAGCCAGTCGTGAATGGTTCGGGCGACATCGCTCTTCTGCCGAAGGTAGAAGACCCAACGGTAGCGAGAATAGTCGTCCGTAAGACTGAGGACATATCGGCCATGCTCACCGACAGACTCAGTGGGGAGAGGGCCCATGACGTCCGAGTAGACAAGGTCAAGGGGGGCGGACGCACGGGAGGAAGATAGGGGGTACGTGGACTGGTGCATCTTCCCCTGAGCGCAGTCAATGCACTCAGTGGGGCACGGGAGAGGGAAAGTCTACGGGTCTGGGACCTTGGCCGGCTGGGTGCGGAGCATGCTTTCTACGGCGGTAGAGTGGACGTGGCAAAGGCGGCGGTGCAAGAGGCGGGTGTGCTGAGGAGAAAGCGTGCTGGTGACAAACACATGACCTGTGGCGGCCGACGAGGAGGAGACGGGAGGGGAAGAGGAGAGGCGAGGAACGTGCCACAAGTTGCCACGGGCGGTGGCGTGCAATACGACAAGACTAGACGGACGCAACGACACAGTGCCCACACCACGCGAGTGCACAACGTCCATGCTCATGCGGTCAAGGGATGTCACGGACAGGAGGCTGAGCTCGAGACCAGGGACGAAGAGAACATCGGTCAGAAAGACATCACCGGCCGGACCACGGAAACAAATGACGCCAACACCATGGACAGGCAACACCTGTCCGGAACCCGTCCGGACACCGCAGACATCGCCGACAGGACCGAGCATACTGAAGGCCTCACGAGAGGGCGTCATGTGATGCGTGGCCCCGGAGTCGATGATCCAGATCTCAGCAGGGTCTTGGACAGGGGTCGCCAGATCACTCACGGTCACATGGCAGCAAGCGAGGGACGCGGACGCGGTGGAAGGAGGCGCGAAACGAGACTGCCAATCGTCAAGCCACGCAATGTCGTCAAGGAGTGGGGTGGAGGAGACCACGGTAGACGATGAGACAGATGAGGAAACGGGACACGACCGCAGCTCAGTCTCAGTCATACAGGGATGGGCCGGAGGGCAGGAGGTGACGCAACTCG
>SZWC01017369.1:18214-33058 GCA_023375785.1 Penium margaritaceum
GCGTGGGTGACCCGGTCAACTGGCTCTCACCACCTCGCTCACTACTCACTCTCGTGAAGCTGTGTCTAAAGTACTTCCACGTTTCTTAGTCTTGAGTGTTCCCCGATCCATGGCGTGCTTCATTGCTTGCCACTCACTTGCTTGCGAGCATAGTGCTTGTGGCTACCTACACTCCGGACTGCACCGAGACTTCTCCAACACCTACGACAGCGCCGGCGAGACGCGGTCGATGCGTTCTGGTAGCCCTGTGGGCTTGTCGGGAGTTAGGAGAGTTTTCTCGGTGGGTTGAGACCCGCGCACCCGGTGGACTATACCGGTGCGACGAGGAGAACCGGTGGCTGTACTAGCGCTTCCGATGTTCGGAAAGCCATGTGTGATGTCTGGACGTTGATTGTGAGATTTTCTGGCACTGCTCCTATTTTCTCGGTGGTCAAGACCCGGGCACCCGGAGAGCTGTTCCGGTGCCTTGAGGAGACCACCGTTATTGTTATCCTGGTGTACGTAGTGTGTTCTCCCCGCTGACTCGTTTGGGCTCAACGGGGGTGACGGGGCCTGGTGCGGCTAGCTGCCGGTGCCCCTACTTAAGCTCGCTAGGGGCTCATTTGTACTTCCTCCTTGTTTTTTACATTCAGCGTTCCAGACTTAGCCAAATTCTTGCCGTTTTGCGTCGCACTCACACAGAGCTCATGTTCGTTTTTGCATGGCCTGCATGCCCTTAAAACATTTCCAATCGTCATCTGACTCTGACACCACTATAACGGGTCGAGTCTCCAGCTCCTGCTCTGAAGTCGTCGTCGGAGTTCGCAGAACGCAGTTCTCAGATCGCGTCAGGGGTTTACCCCCTTCGCAGGACTGAGGGGCATTGTCATCAACGACCCGTAGCAGGGAGTCTCGAATATCTCAAGTCTCCTGAGGCCCATTTCCCTTTTCAGCCTTACCCCTGGTTTTGGGACCCAAACCGTGGCTTTTTACCTCGAACTTGTGCTTTCACAAGAGTTATTCAGTTATGTTTATGTCGAAGTTCGTCGCAAACGAACTTCGATTTATGTTTTTGACGTTATGGCTTGAAATCGTCGCGTGCGAGGCACGCTGGCGATTTCACGCCAGCTTTCTCTTGTCCCTCGCCCCCCTCCCTTGTCCTCGCTCGCTCGCTTGTGAGGAGGGCGAGCGGGGGCGAGGGCACGAGGCCAAGAGGCCTCGCCCTCGAGGCCCTCACGGCCCCTCAGCTGCCGATAAGGCTGAGGCCGCGATCGGCGGCTTGCAGCTGGCCAGCTAGTGGTCGGCCAGTCACTTGGCCGGCCGCCGGCCGTCCAACCGGCCGGCAGCGAGCCGGCGGACGGCCAGCGAAGTGCTGGCCGTCGGCCAGCTCTCGCTGACGCGAGGGGTGGTGCTCAACCATCCCTCGCTTCAGCGAGGAGGGAGGGCCGAACCGGCCCTCCCGCTACAGCTCTACGTTTAGTGCGTAAACCACTTTAGCTACTTCGCATAGAAAGGTCGTTTCACTCACGGTAATCTTTTTTGCTCCACGTAACCTGCTTGCGCGTGCCAAACGCCGGCACATGCAAAAGGCTGGCTAGTCGTAAAGATGTTTCGTGCCCAGTGGTCCAGACCTGCAGTTGTCTGGTGAGATGGCTGAATGACTGCTTTGAATGTTGAACTGGGGGAGTTTGCTTTGAAAAAGATGTTGATTCTAGTTGTTTTCATGAAGCTTGCTGGCAGTCAAAATGAAGTCCCTGCGAAGTGGGTGGGTTCCGGCAACTCGATTTGTCGCTTCGCTTGCCCCTCGCAACGGTTCAACATGCGAGATCATCTCGGATGTGATGCGAGACTGAGACGAGATCGAGACGAGCAAAATACAAATCGGTACGAGACCGAGATTTTCTCGTCTTACGTTCCTGGGACAAGACATCTCATACCGAAATGCAAAAAAAAAGAGTTTGAGATTGAGATGTCTCGTCTCGATCTTGATTTAACAGCCCTAGTCATGAGGAAGTGTTGGTTATGGGTGTAACACACACAAATGACCTCTTGACTCTAGAAGGGTTCGACTAAAATGTGGAAGCTGTTGCAGCTTGTGGAAGTTGTGGAAGTCCCTACCAGTCAAAGACCCTCTGTAGGTACCATCTGACATACGGATGCACGCGCTTCGCTGAAGTCCCCACACGGACACTCTCATAGGAAGCGAACTAAAACAAGGGCCGAAGGAGGGCCTCCTCTGGTTGTTGCACGTGTGAAGAAATCAGAGAAGTCTGATAACTACAATGAACGGCAGGAAGAAGTGCGGAACCAGCCATTACAGAAACACAAACACGAAACATTTCCCAATAGCTTACATCCAATCAGATTGCTTGCTCACTTCACGGTCAGGGCAAAAACCACAGGCATGTCGCGCCATGTTAGTCGCATAACAGACCCTGTGACTGTGATGTCTGCTCTATCATCGCGCTGCTTCACCTCAAGCCTCACATTGTGTGCAAGGCTCAAAGGGATTGGTACCTCAGTCAGACCTACGCGCTTCACTCGGGCTAGCCACTGCACAGCCCGCTCAGCCCGCGTGACGCGGTGGATGCCCTCGCAGGCTATGCTGTTGATGATCTCCCGCGCGGCGAAACCTTCCAGGAACTTGCGGTGCGCTGTCGCTGACACGGGCAGGGTCATGTCGTTGCTCTCGTAGTACGCCTGCATCATGCGGTACAGCTCGTGGAACCGCGCGAGAAAGAACGGCCCGTTGGTGTCCAAGTCGGGGCCACCAAGGACACATACGCGCGGCCTCAGCTGCTGTATCCACCGGAGAATGTTGTCGCGGGGACTCGATCTCAGGACCGTTGAGTCCGGAAACTGGAGCAGGGCAGACCACTCGCACACAGCCACGGCCTCGTCCGGCTGCACTCGCACCATCGCAGGGTCGAATGACTCAGGAAGGGCGTCCAGCGCGTGGTAAGTCAGCCGCAACCCCATCTTCCCAGCCAGCTCCATAAAAAACACTCCGAGCATGGCAGAAATGCCGCCCGGGCATTCATCGATTCGCTTCAACCGAAGGTCAATGCCAGTGATGGTGATCTCTGGCGGGCCTCCTGGTTGTTGGGCTAGGGTTTGAAAGATGGAACCCCAGAAGGAGCCCACTGTTATTCCGAAGACAATGATGTGCACTTTTTGGGCGCCGAGGAGGGCGTGCGGGATGATAGTCATCATCGTTCGGTCGTGGAAGATGCGAGCTGGGATTCGATTTTCGCAATCTACAATGATGGCTGCTGAACCCTGCACATAAGGAAGACAATTGGGGGGGGGGGGGGGGGGGGNGGGGGACTGGGCAGGGGCTATTGGGCGGAAAGAAGAAGGAATAATTGCATGGGAGGGGAGACGATGGCAAGGGAGGGAAAGAGCAGCAGGAGTAGCAGGAAAGGAGGTGAGGAGGAAGGAGAGGGAGATACGAGGAGCAACATGCACAGAAAGAATCCTCGAGGGGAAAGTGAAGGAAAAAGCAAAGAGAGGGACAAAAGGAGGGAGGGGGGGAGGTCGGGCAGGCGGGCGGGCGGGAGGGAGAGAGGGGGGGAGGAGGGAGGAAGGGAGGAAGGGCGGACAGGAGGGATCACAGAGGGAGGGAAGGAGGGCCATTGGGAGGGATCGAGGAAAGGAGGGAAGGACGGAGGGAGGTAGGGAGGGAGGGATGGAGGAAAGGAGGCAGAGGGGGCAGAGGGGGCAAGACAGACAGACGGAGAGGCAGACAGACGAACAGACCGAGAGACGGACAGAAAAAGGGACCGATGGACGGCAGAACGGTCAGACGGGCGGACGGACGGACAGACAGACGGACTGAAAAATGGATGGACAGACAGGCAGACAGTTGGACGGATGGACAAACGGATGGACGGACGGACAGCCGGACGGACGGAGGGTCGGGCGGGCGGGCGGGTGGACTGACAGACAGACAAACGGATGGATGGACGGACGGGACGGACGGACGGACGGACGGACGGATGGACGGACAGACGGATGCATGGACGGACGGACGGACGGACGGACGGACGGACGGACGGACGGACGGACGGACGGACGGACGGACGGACGGACGGACGGACGGACGGACGGACGGACGGACGGACGGACGGACGGCCGGACGGACGGACGGCCGGACGGACGGACGGCCGGACGGACGGACGGCCGGACGGACGGACGGCCGGACGGACGGACGGCCGGACGGACGGACGGCCGGACGGACGGACGGCCGGACGGACGGACGGCCGGACGGACGGACGGCCGGACGGACGGACGGCCGGACGGACGGACGGCCGGACGGACGGACGGCCGGACGGACGGACGGCCGGACGGACGGACGGCCGGACGGACGGACGGCCGGACGGACGGACGGCCGGACGGACGGACGGCCGGACGGACGGACGGCCGGACGGACGGACGGCCGGACGGACGGACGGCCGGACGGACGGACGGCCGGACGGACGGACGGCCGGACGGACGGACGGCCGGACGGACGGACGGCCGGACGGACGGACGGCCGGACGGACGGACGGCCGGACGGACGGACGGCCGGACGGACGGACGGCCGGACGGACGGACGGCCGGACGGACGGACGGCCGGACGGACGGACGGCCGGACGGACGGACGGCCGGACGGACGGACGGACGGACGGAGGGAGGGAGGGGGGGGGGGGGGGGGGGGGGGGGGGGGGGGGGGGGGGGGGGGGGAAGAGATGGCTGCTGCATGCACCGTGAGGGTGGCGCCGGTGGGCTCATTCCACTTGGAGTAGGCCATGCCTTCTTCTCGTGCGAGTAAAGCTTTAAGGGCCACATGTGCAAGCCGCTGTGTGCAATCTCCAGTGGGATTGGCTTCGCGTCGAACCTTGTTCAGAAAGAAGCGTGCCTTTGCCTGCCGTTCAAACGAAACAATTTGACCAGAAACCAGCAAACCACTACAGGCTCCTTGAGTTCGGGCATTACAAAAAAGTGTTATACAAGAACCACAGCATCTCCAATCTCTTGCAATCGCCCTTGCCAACTCTTGCCTAGCCTTGCCTGCTGTTGCATGGCCTTTCCTGCCCTTGCAGGCCCTTGCCTGGTGTTGCCTGCACCCCCTGCCCTTGCCTGCCCTTGCCTGGGCTTGCCTGGCCTTGCCTTGCCTAGCCTAGCCTGGCGCTGCCCGCCCTTGCCCGCCATCGCCTGCCTTTGCCTGCCCTTGCATGCCCTTGCGCGCCATCCCCTGCCCTTGCCTGCCCTTGCGTGCCCTTGCCTGCCCCTTGCGTGCCCTTGCCTGCCCTTGCATGCCCTTGCCCGCCATCGCCTGCCCTTGCCTGCACTTGCGTGCCCTTGCCTAGCCTTGCGTGCCCTTGCCTGGCCTTGCGTGCCCTTGCCTGCCCTTGTCTTCCCTCCCTTTTCCTTCCCTACGTTTCCCTTCCCTTGCCCTCCATTGGCAAGACAAGGCATACAGACCACAATGTGCAACCCCACAACTTGCACGTGACTGCGTCGACGGCAGCAGCATCTCACCTTGTCTCCAGTCGCGTAAGCCTCAGCCAGCGCGAGCATCTGCACACGCAGCCGTGCACTCCTATTTGCGTCCGGAGGCTGAGGAGGGAAGTTGCTTGTGTCAATCGTCGGACACCGCAGCAGCAACGGTGCTGCTTGCATCTGCTGCCAAGAGAATGGCTGCTGCCCTGGAAGTTGCTGCGGCAGCTGCTGCGTCCGTTGTTGAGGCAGTAACTGCTGTGCCGGCAGCAGCTGCTGCTGCTGCTGCTGCTGCTGCATTGCCCTCTGCATGAAAGACTTTGTTGCGTCCACCGACAAAGAACGAGATGGAGCAAACGACTGAGGTAAGGTAGAGGACAAGCGCTGTGTACGCAGAATGTCTGCCACCCAAGCTGAACACATGGAAAGAACAGCGGCCTGCTCTGACCCACGCTTGCTTTCAGGACGAAGCATGCTAGGGTCGTCACGGATCTCTGTGGCATTGACATTGCTGCCATAGGGCATTGGACTGTGACCTGGCGGGCTGTGACCTGGCAGACTCTGACCTGGCAAACTGTGACCTGGCGGGCTCTGACCTGGCAGACTGTGACGTGGCAGACTCTGACCTTGCAAACTGTGACCTGGCGGGCTCTGACCTGGCAGACAGTGACCTGGCGGGCTGTACCCTGGCAGACTGCAGCCTGAAAGACTGTGACCTGGCAAATTGTGACCTGACTCTGTGTGGCCTCGCAAATGGTCACAAGGGAGACAGTGACCTGGCAGATTTTGATCTGGTGGACTTCCAAGAAGGATGGGCTCGACAACTGCCATGCTTGCTGCTGTTCCAGTTGTTCCAGGTGGTTGACTCAGTGTAGAAGGGGACACGGCAGAAAGATGGCAGGGGGGCACGCGGAGGGAAGGAGGAGGAACAGCAAGGCTCGAGACGACACCGCAATCCTCATCATGTTTCATGCGGCCGCGTGGCCTCACATCGTCCTCTCCTCCACATCCCGGCAGCTCTGCAGATGCCCCGCTGCCCACACCTCTGGGCACGGAGGCTGCTCCTGCTGCTGTTGCTGCTGCTGCAATGGCTGACCTCCCGGCCCTGACACGACTTTGATGCCGCTGATGCACTCGATCTTCAATACGCTGAACGGCTTTTGCAAGGCGGAAGGTCAAGTCACCCACAGCTCTCACCTTCCCCTGTCTACCCGACGCTGCGGCTAACCTTGCTGCTGCCACTGACCCCCCTGCTGCTGCTGACCCCCCTGCAGCTGCTGGCCCTCCTGCTGCTGCTCCTTCACCGCCCATGCCCTGCACCGCACGAATATGTGAAACAAAAAGCTGTGACACTGTTGTCTTCTCCTCCTCTGCAATACCCTTGCCCTGTTGCCCTGTGAGCAGCCTTGCTTGGCCTCTCACCAGCCCACCCTCGCTGCCTGGCACCGTGCCTCCCCGTCCATCCACCAGGTCTGGGGGAACCGAAACTGGTAAATCGGGTGTCGACCCCACGAGCACCGCAGCCGATGTGCCCTTCTTCACTCCGATTTCGTCAGCAGTCCTTCCGCCTTCTCCCTCTGCTGCCCTGGTAGGCACTGGCACAGCCACTGGCAACGGTGGGAGATTTGAATGCCACTCGTTGATCTGCCCGGAGACACTGCCAGTGAAACCTATGATCACATCCCGGAAATCAGTCCCAACACTCGGCCCACACTGATCAGCGCAAGGTGGTGAAGATAGCTCGGCAACGAGCCTCGCAGTCGTAGAAGAAGGCTGGGACTGCATCTGGACAAGGGTCAAGGATGTAGGAGCAGGCGGAGGCAACTGCGGCCCTTCCGTTGGGAACTGCTCCACATAAAAAGTAGAGACAGTGCTACTCAGACTCCCTGGGCTGCTGCTGCTGCTGCTGCTACTGCTGCTGGTGACCATGCCAGAGCCACCCCAGGCACTGCCATCACTGCCCCGGAGGCTGTTGCTGCCTTCCCAGCGGCGAGCACCTGAGTCAGCANCGACTTTGATGCCGCTGATGCACTCGATCTTCAATACGCTGAACGGCTTTTGCAAGGCGGAAGGTCAAGTCACCCACAGCTCTCACCTTCCCCTGTCTACGCGACGCTGCGGCTAACCTTGCTGCTGCCACTGACCCCCCTGCTGCTGCTGACCCCCCTGCAGCTGCTGGCCCTCCTGCTGCTGCTCCTTCACCGCCCATGCCCTGCACCGCACGAATATGTGAAACAAAAAGCTGTGACACTGTTGTCTTCTCCTCCTCTGCAATACCCTTGCCCTGTTGCCCTGTGAGCAGCCTTGCTTGGCCTCTCACCAGCCCACCCNACTCGGCCCACACTGATCAGCGCAAGGTGCTGAAGATAGCTCGGCAACGAGCCTCGCAGTCGTAGAAGAAGGCTGGGACTGCATCTGGACAAGGGTCAAGGATGTAGGAGCAGGCGGAGGCAACTGCGGCCCTTCCGTTGGGAACTGCTCCACATAAAAAGTAGAGACAGTGCTACTCAGACTCCCTGGGCTGCTGCTGCTGCTGCTGCTACTGCTGCTGGTGACCATGCCAGAGCCACCCCAGGCACTGCCATCACTGCCCCGGAGGCTGTTGCTGCCTTCCCAGCGGCGAGCACCTGAGTCAGCAAGACCAGGAGATGCTGCGCAGCCGTGGTGTGCTTGATGCGGTTCTGTGCCTCCTTCTGGATCACAGCTGGCAGCTTCTGCGCTGCATCCCAAGTTCGGTTGGCGTGGAGAGCAGTGATGTAGGTGCTGCATCTCAACCACTGGTGGCTTGGATAGGCTCTCAAGTAGCGATCTCAACTCTGACTGACACTGCTCATGCTGGTGCTCATGCTGATGCTGATGCTGATGTGGATGATGCTGATGCTGATGCTGATCCTGATGCTGTTGCTCATGCTGACCATGCTGCTGGTGCTGGTGGTGCTGATCATGTTGATGGTGCTGGTCCTCCTCCTCCTGCTGCTGCTGCTGTCGTTGCTGCTGCTGCTGTTGCTGATGCTGCTGCTGCTGCTGCTGCTGCTGCTGCTGCTGTTGCTGTTGCTGTTTCCGCATCTCCTCATGCACAAACTCTTCAAAATCCTTCAGCAATTTGTCCACTGTAAGATGGGGCTCCGGTGTGCACCTGTGCTGTGGCTGGTAGTGCTGCCACTGCTGCTGCTGTGATGCATCCTGCAGAAGCAGCTGCTGCCGCAGCCGCAGCTGCTGCTCCTGCTGCTGCTGCTGCTGCTGCTGCTGCTGCTGTCTCCCCCATTCCATTTTCAGGAGGAGCGCGACATTCTTCAAAAGAATCTGGTCGGCAAGCACCGAGCAACGGCAGTGGCAAAAAATCCGTGACGTCGTCTGCGGAACAAGAGTCAGCACAAGACAGCCGGCAAGCACACGCATGACTGCGAAGGAGACGCAAAAAATTGACCGACCGACTGACTGCCGGTCTCGACTGCCAACTGAAGAACAACTGAAGAGCTCGCCAAGCAAACGTTGCCGGCTGGATGTTCCGTCATCGCCCGCGGAAAGGGAAGGAAGGAGCACAGTGAGCTTTGAGCAGCAATTTGCGAGTGCGGAAGAGGCTGCAGCAGAAGGCGGTTTGATGAGACAACTGCGGATAGAGAAATTCGCCAACTCATCCACCATCATCAATCGGCGGCGGTTCAGCAGAGCCACACTTCTGCAATTCTGTGCACACGGTCGTCATGAGTAACGCAAGAGGAGTTGGAGAAAGGTCCCTCCGACTCACAGAAGGAGACCCTCAGTCTGATTTGTGGCCCACAGTCTTGCAGACGCACTTTCATGAGGAGCAGGCAAGAAAAACAGAAACAATGTACTTGCCATCACCGCTTTCCAAAAAGCGGCGAATGAACAGAGTAAGCCCACAGTGCGTTCACTGAAAACAACCGTGCACCCAACTGTGTACCCAACCATGCACACAGCCGCATGCACATGCACACAGTCACGCACCCAACCATGTCGAACTCACCATGGAGTGGCTCCACAAACGCGTCCAAGTCAGCACCATTGCCTCCACAAATCACAAAGCCCCCACTGACAGCGTTGACACCAGGGCCACCAGCGACACCGCTCCCAATGTCAGCGTTGACATCAGCAAAGTCATCACGGGCATCCAGAGGATTGGTGCATGCAACGCCAAGGGTGTCCGTCCATGCGAGCGGGTCCCACCCCGGACTGACAAGGTTCACGTTCTCCCCCAGGTTCTGACATGTGAAATTTTGGCAACCACCACCACCCCAACAAAAGCTGGTGGAGGCCTGCAAGCATCCACCACCACGACTAAATCCAACGTCGGCGGAGGCTCCACCCACAGGAGGAGAACTTGCTGTGAAACAGACATGAGAGGTCGTGCAAAGCCTACTTCCACCTCCGTTCCCTACGCCAGCCTCCGCCTTCTCCCTCCCGCTCCCTGATTTTAGGCGAACAGCATCCATGGCGTACACTCGGCTGCAGTTCTTGCAGAGGTAGGATCAAGCAGCAGCTGTCAGGCTGAAATGGTTGTGACTGAGGCTGAAACGGTTGCGACTGAGGCTGAAATGGTTGTGAATGAGGCTGAAACGGTTGTGACTGAGGCTGAAACGGTTGTGACTGAGGATGAAACGGTTGTGACTGAGGCTGAAACGGTTGTGCCTGAGGCTGAAACGGTTGTGACTGAGGCTGAAACGGTTGTGACTGAGGCTGAAACGGTTGTGACTGAGGCTGAAACGAATGTGACTGAGGCCGAAACGGTTGTGACTGAGGCTGAAACGGATGTGACTGAACCTGAAACGATTGTGACTGAGGCTTGTTAAAGGAGAAAAGAGGCACAGAGTGGACAGAGTGGGTGAAGCACAGAGGGGACAGAGTGGGTGAAGCACAGGGTGGAGTGGAATGCCCTTCAAGGTCGGATAGTGCGGACCTCCATAGAGTTGGCATGAGACAGAGAATTGGACCACAGAATCTCCTCACAGCTGGCGGCGGCTGCACGTGGAAGGGGCATGAGGAAGAGCATGCCGAGGGCAACCCAATGAAGGTGGAGGGAGCCCACGCAGTACCACTTTTCCAAGCGGAGGAAGGGAACGAGCCTGACGGTTGCCAAGGACTCGGCCCACACCTGGTTGCCGAGGAATTGGCACACACCCGGATGCCGAGGACTCGGCCCACTCCTGGAGGGCGCGACGACAGCAATGACAGCCAGCGACCGCACGGTGAGTGGGGGAGTACGAGTCTTCCCTGAAAGATGCACGTTGCAGTTTGCCCAGCGGTTCTGCTGAAAGTTCTTGCAGCTGAAGGCCCGGCGGAAGCGGGAGATCTCTGAGATCGCCGTATTCGGTAATCGCAAGTGGACCGACGCATCACCCATCACCCGTCACCTGCCGTGGCATGACGGTCTGCGCAAGACCCTCACTCCTTGCGCCTAGCAAAGCGTGGGGCGGGGTTCGTGTCGAGCGGGTCTGGACTGCGGCCGCGTTCAGCGTGACCTCGGTCAGCACGCGTTCCGGGGTTTGCTGGGTAGACGGACTTTGTGCTGTTTGTGCTGTCGTCTTGTCGTCTTGCGCGGCAGTCAAATCCAGTGCCACGCAGTGGCCACCACCGCAGTAGACAGGCAGAATTCCGTGGACTGAAAGTCGCGTCACGCGCCATGGCTAGTTGGCTGGTAGACGACAAGTTCCCTGCACCTTGGCTTCAAGATCCCTCACCGAAAAACACACGGGCTTCATTAAGCCCACTTGTTACTCGTGCCGGATTATTCTCGAAGGAGAAGCCCCAGCATGGACTGAATCCCCCACCAGCCGGACCTGGAGCAACCGCCGGCAGTCCCGGAGAGAGTTGGGCCGGAAGTACGACTTTGTCGTTTCTCGAGGCGGCACGATGGCTGGGCGTGCCATCCGCGATCGGCCAATAGCGATATGCCATGGCCGCTGCGATCTGCCGTCTCGAGCGGTCAACGCTACAGCAGCCTTCTAAGTGGTCCCGTGCTTCCCAGCAGAGATTTTTGCTGTGGCGTGACCCTGACGCCATAAAAGATGGGCCAACACTCCTGACAGCGATAGGAGCTGGCCGCAACGCAGCGGACTCTGGGCACGAGTCATGGAAAACGGGTGAATTACTTCAGCTAGTACGACTTCAAAGAGGAGTGCTTTGCGAAATACCGTCGTGGCTGGTAACGTCATGAAATACCATTCGCGACGGTTTCTAAAACGCCGTACAAGTTTTCTGCTAAGGTCTCTGCTGTTTTTGCCAGATTTTCAAAACTCGAAGCGATTAAGGTAGTGTGTGGTACCCCGATCGGAACGAAGGTAGTTCACAGGGACGACGTGCATGAAAAAATACGATTTGGGTGTAAATGAAAATTGAATGATTTTTTAAAGCGATAAATGCACTTCCATAACAAGTGTCGAGTGAGTAGAGCACGTACACACAATGGCTAGAATGAAAACAAGGCATCAGCCGGGTCTTTGGCATTCAACCCAAACGATGCCTGTGAGGTTGCTCCATGAGTGGCGGATTTGAGAAGCTCCATCGAGAAGTCGGGGGTCTTTAAGAATACTATGGCGCATCTTTGTAGAAGTCGAGCATCATCTAGAAGTCAACCAAATGATATCGTGAATATCCTCGCACAGTACGGGTCTTGTTTGAGGAGACATGTATTGATCTCAACCTCGAATCAGATCGTGGACTTAAAGATTCCACTGCATTTTTTTCCAGGCTGGTACTCGATGTCGTAGTCGAAGTTGGACTTAAGAAACTCCATCCACCAAGCTTATCCAAACCTGAGATGAAGCGTTCTTGAGATATTAAAGGCATGATGGTCGATGTGGACGATGCATCATCAACATTCCGAGTAGTACCAACACGTCTTGAATGTGTGCACGATTACAAGCAACACCTTTTCGCATACCACGTAGTTGAGTTCCAACCCACACAATTTTCTCCGAATCTATGTGACTGGTTGTTCTCCACCGCTGTTTTCTTGGAAGAGAACAGATCTTATGGCTCAATCAGACACAGCGATGGCCATGATGTAGTCAAATGTTGGATCTGCTAATTGTAAGGCTAGCATCGAGATCAGAGCGTTTCTCAAAAGTTGAATGCTTCTTGTTTGCTAACCCCACAATTCCACTTGGTGGTTTTCTATGAGGGATTGGAGAGGGGCGCTGACACCCAGGCACAATTGTTGATGAATCGGCGGTACTAGTTCCAAAACCACAAAAATCCTTACACGCTTGGAACATTTGTGGTTGTCGGCAAATCAACGACTCCCTCCACCTTTTTTGGTTCCATGGTGATCTATACGCCCAAAACCCGATCAAACGGCAAACAAAGTCTCATTCAAAGAGTCCTAAAGAAACTCTCTCATTGAAAATCTTAAAGAACGTTTTGGAGAAGTCCATTATGCTACTCTAAGGTAGCCTTCTACAACAGGATGTCGTCAAGATACACGATGACAAAATCGTTGAGGTATGGACAAAAACGATTTTCATTACCGCCATAAACATAACGTAGATATTTTTAGTCAAAACAGGTTAACCAAGAACTCAAAGTGCCCGTCCTTAGTGTGAAATGTTGTCTTCTTAACGTCCTTATCAAAAACTCGAACCTCACAATAAGCGTTGTCTACATCTATTTTGCTAAATACTTGGGCCGCATGGAGTTCGTCAAAAGGTACACCTGCTCATCAAAGAAGTAGCTATTCTATGTTATGATGTTGTTCAATGCTTCATAGTCCATGGACATTGACATCTTGCCTATTTTCTTTTTCATGAAAAGCACTGGTGCCCCATAGGGTGACGTGGAGGGTTAAATGAACCATTGACAGTGCATCTTGTCTAAATGTTTTTTTTTTCGTGGTCTATTTTTGATCGCTCATGTGATAGTTCACCTTCCCCGTCAGCCTGCTACCCGAATTCTTGTCGATATGATGGTCGATGTTGCATTCTGGTGGTAACTCTCAAGGTAGGTTCTCACGAAAAACCCTTTCAAACTCCGCGATCAGTTCTATAGACTCCTTCCGTATGGTAGAGAATGTCCCGTTGGCTGTTGCAATTCTCACGCTTCCCCTACCTCTTTGTGGATTAGACACACCTAAGCTCCACGCTTTAGCTTTTTTTAAGCCATGTCTAAAGATAATCGTGGGCATCTTGTGTTTACCGCAGCTTCCTCCACTACTTTTTCTCATTGCCGCTACATTGTGAGTTGCTCAACCAAAGCAAGGTGTTGCCTTGTGCCATTAATGCTGAAATATGCTACTTTGTTTCTCTTATGAACTCAATAACTATGCCAATAAAAGAAATCTCACCAAAGATGAATTTATGGTCACATATTCGACAAGTCCTCCATACCGAAATGTTGTGTAGATCTCCAATTTTTAGCGTAAGTGGTTTGCAAAGTCCACGAATCTACAATCATCCAACAACAGATGTTCCTTCAAACACTCATGGTTTGGTTTGCAAAATCAGCTTCTGAACCATGTCGATGATGATAAAAGCGTGAGAAACAACTCCATCCATAGTGCCAGTACCACTATGTGAATTTCGCATACCCTTGGTTGAATTTGTAGTAGTATCCTCGATCGGCCATCCTCGTGTCCCTCGTCAAACTTTGCAATCTCAAGAACCCTCATCTACAACGATGTGGGTTGCTCTGATGGGGGAACGATTGACGTTGATTTTTTCGACCTGACAGGAGCCTCACCATCTACACCCATCCTTTTCTACTACTAAACTCTATGTTCTTTTTGTATGACTTCCACCCCTTGTGGCTTGGTTATGTCGCTTTTAGCAATCATTCAAGATAGGCCCCTCTTCCCCGCATGTTCATAAGAGGTTTTAAACGCCTTGATTGACAATGTCAAACTCCACCAGTGACAAGGTTTCAACCGATCGCAACCTCCCTTCGCCATGATAAGGATTGTGGCCTTATGGACGCTAAGCATTGGATTCCACCAGCCGAGCATTGTACTTGACGCTATCGATGATGTTTGCTGCTACGAGAATTTGTGGAAGGTTATCTTTGATGTTGAATATGGCAATTTCTCACCAAATATCTTACTTGATGCCATTGTTGTAGTAAAAACACTGTTTATCCTGGGCAACGTCATTAATGGTGACGATTTTATGGAAACAACGAGTGTATTGTGCTAGACTATTGACATAGATGTTGCACTCTGTACCGTACATCCTATTTCTTGTTTAACCTTCCCAAAGAAATTCATGGTAATGCTTGCAAAGTTGCTTCACATTTCTAATGGTATGAGGGAGTCATGCCACACTAGATTCATCTGCTCTACAGGTGCTATGCCTATTTTCGACCATATGAGATCAGTCAAGTGAGACGTTGATCTAGCTTTACAGGTCTCATGTTGCCGTTGGACGGCCTTTACAT
>SZWC01017369.1:33064-58498 GCA_023375785.1 Penium margaritaceum
ACAACGAGTGTATTGTGCTAGACTATTGACATAGATGTTGCACTCTGTACCGTACATCCTATTTCTTGTTTAACCTTCCCAAAGAAATTCATGGTAATGCTTGCAAAGTTGCTTCACATTTCTAATGGTATGAGGGAGTCATGCCACACTAGATTCATCTGCTCTACAGGTGCTATGCCTATTTTCGACCATATGAGATCAGTCAAGTGAGACGTTGATCTAGCTTTACAGGTCTCATGTTGCCGTTGGACGGCCTTTACATTAGACCACCAACTCAAAGCCATGCCATACAAAAGCAAAGTAGAGAGGACAATTTTCTTCTTTTCTTTATCCCCCCCACTTGTGGAGTACACCTGCAATATCTTCAGCCACATTTTAACCATCAGTGCCCTAGAATCTCCAAAACGAACGGCACCTTAAGTGCTAGTTGAACATGGGGTTCACTTGAGAGTTACAAACTTCTCTTGTTGAGTTTTGGTTTGCATGCACGAGAAACCTAGTGCCCTCCATTGCAATGGTACGGTGTCGAAGCAAAGGGGTGTTGAGGCTCTTGAGTCCAAAACATTTCTCGTATAGGTCTTAGTTGATTCGCGCTTGTTGGTAGGTGCTTTCGATCATGCCAAGTGTGGTACAAATGAGCTACAATGTAATGAAAGATTTGTCAAGCCCAAGGGCTCTTTAAATGCATTACCTGTCAATTTCTTGAGGGGTGCACCGTTAGTTGCAAAAGTTACTGTTGTCACATTTTTCTCTTGGAAAGCATCCTTGTTCACGTGCTCTAGATCCGCCTTCACATGAGTACTCGCAAGGGATTCCTGCTCGTTGCTAGGTGCAATCGTTCCATTCATCGTTGTCATCGTAAACTCTGTGATCTTTGCAGCCAATGGTGGAGATGCATTGAGGATTCATGCAAGATTTTTTCTAGCTAGTTAATGTGCTAGTTGCCCCTATTCTTTTGTTGCACTCTCATATCAAATGTTGCACCAAGTGAAACAAAGGTGGTTATCATTGATGAGGTGCACAACGAAAGAGGATTCGGGTGTTTGTAACAGTTGGTTCATTTGTATCAAGCAGTAAGTGTACTTCCATGATAAGTGTCGAGTGAGTCAAGCACATACATAGAATTCCATGAATGAGAATGAGGGATAAGTAGAATCTTGGGCATTTGAACCTATCGATGCGCATGTAGTCATGCCATGAGTGGCAGAATCAAGAAGCTCTAATGAGAAGATATAAGGCTTCAAGAATATCGCGACTCTTTTTTCAATGAAATTTGAGCCTCATCCAGAATTCAACCAAAGGATATCAGAACATTGATATGGTTTGCGACACTTCAATCAACTATTCAAGAAAGTGGTCGAAGATGTCCGAAACTTCTGTGACGGAACACCAAAGATTGGGGCAAGTGGAAGTAATGCCCTCAGCCAAACGACGTATAAATATTTAAGTCATCGTGTAGTGGGTCATGAATGTAATGTCCACAATTCCCACTGGAAGGTTGTAAGGACTCGTGTATTTCCTTCACATAAAAGTGTGCTAATGCATTGTGATGAAATGGAGATGATTACATTGAGAGGTAAAGGCGGCTTCCAACAGTGGTAGTGGTTTTAATCATGTCAAAGCATTCCACAAACAAGAAAGATTAGGAAATTCCTCTCATGTAAGCTCCGTATCTTTTTATAGAAAGAACAAGACTTTGTGCATTTGATTAATAATGTCATGTTTACATGATTTCTTTCTTCAACTCCTTCTTGGCCCATGCAAACATGATTCTTTTGATATTCTTAAAAAGTTTAAAATATCATCATAATATTATTGCTGAAAATGGACGTTTATTTAGCACAAGAAATAAGAAAAACTGTAATTAACCTATAGTGAACTAAGCTATACATTGTAGCTGTCTAAGTTGAGCCATGGGCACAATGTTAGCAAAGCAACACATCATAGCCTAAACTAAGGTTGTAATTGTAGAACATTACAGACATTGTACAATGATTTCCTATTGCATGTTGTCAGTCGTATCCTCAAAAATCAGAGGTCGTCTGCATAGCTGGATCTAGTAGTTGGAGTCAATCACATCCACATCAACTTGTCAGTTTAGCAGCTTTATCACCCATGGCTTCATTGGGAAGCATTCCACTCCATGGAATAACACCACCTTAGGGACTATCTTTATGTGGGAAAGATTTAGTATCTTCATGAATATGTTTGCCCTTTTGTAATTACAGCCGCTACCAAACACAACAATGTCAAAATTTCATCAAATGTGCAATACACTGTTGACATCATGTAGGTTTACTCTACCACCATTGATATTCAACTCAAAGAAATCTTCAGCGACGTCATTGATGTTGCTGATTTTTGCATTGTGCAACTCGGATTGCTTCGCGACATTGAAGATATCACTACATAGACGCTAAAAATCTTTCTCACCATGTCACCTTGTGATAAAGTTATGAGATCATTTTTTAGCGTCGGACAGTGAACAGAGAGGTGCTTGAAGGTTGCCCTGGATTTAAACATTGTATTTCATCATTCAAAAACATTGAAAAAAAGATTAGAAGTTTTTTGAGTGACTAAGAGACGCGTGTGAAAGTAAGAATGAGGATATGTTGCCTACTCTCAGAATGTCGAGTAATGTTGGGCTGATACGGGAAATTGTGCGTTACCTTTGGAAAATGGTTCCAGGCTTGCGTATTGAGAGATCTTTGTGAATGCAGATTTGCACGTCCTTAATGGTTATATGCATGTGAAAATTACATTGCAATAGCAAAATGGAACTTCATCTCAACGCTAGCATTGTAGGAGCGTATCAATACATCAACATTGTCCTTTTGTGGTCAAGGATGATGATGTCTCCAGTTTAACTAAAACAAGACACAAACAAAATCCTTCAATCACTTCCACAAGACTTGAGAACCACTCCAGCTACTCCAACATCACCCATTGTAACTTATCTATTTTCCCGTTTTCTTTGTACAAGGAAAAACCTTCTTAACACAACCTAAAGAGGTGTACTCCCCCACATAAGTTGTGAGGGTTTAGAAAGTTGATCTCATAGTAAATACAAAGGTTCTGCCAACAAATATGTTTTTGTGGAAACATATTTGTTGGTAGAACCTTTGTATTTACTATGAGATCAACTTTCTAAACCCTCACAACTTATTTCTACGTGTCTACCTTGCCATTTAAGCACCCTCTCATGATGCGACATTGCACAAATGGCTCAACTGAAGGTGCAATACCAAAGTTGTTATGAAAAAAATATGCATGTCACTCATGTTGGCTCCTCTCTTTTTCCTATAAACAAATTTGACATCCTCGACCAAGAACCACCCTGGACTAAACACCTTGTAGATACCCTTTCCCACCCCACACAACTTGGAATCTTGGCCACTTTAGTCCATGCACTTGTGCAATGTCGCATTGTGAGAGGGTGGTTTTAAAAACTCTTCAAAGAATTGTGATGTAACAGGTAGGAGTCTACCTCATACACAAAGCCATTCTTGAAAGGCGTATACTGGCATCTAGAGCTCTATGAAGGAGTTTCTCCCTCTTTTTTACTCGACATGCAATCATCATTAACAACCCATGTAGGGAGAAACAAATGTTTGATGGCCCATTCCCGTTACTACCATGTCCAATTTCATTGGTCCCGAATGACAACTTTTATATCTTGACCTCATGAGTTTACAAGTGTATAATGGAAAACCCAAAAAAAATACTTACCAAACTATTGGTTTGACATTTAGGCACTCATGTTAAGTCAACCAGTGTAAGAAACATCAAACAACTTGATATTTGGGGTTCCGTTTTTCTTTTGTGTAATCACACACTTGACCACATCCCCTCTAAGAAGCAGAGGACATGTGAAGGGCTCAACACCACCTGCTTTAACCCTTGCAACCATGAGGCCTTGCATCATTCTTGCTACAAGTTTAATGGCCAACTCAATCGACAGACAACAGATGGTCGGTAAATGGCCAGACGGTGGGCCGGCCACCATCATGATTGCTAGGTAAGAGGGCAGAACCAGCTGTCCCACTATATTCATCCCACTTATTTTAAGAAACATGGCTTCATTTCCAAAAAGATGGAGTGGCACGTAGTGAAGCATCAACAGAATGACGGAAAAAACGACTTTAACTACCATTCAAAATTGAACACATCCATGGTACTTGGATCTATTCTACAACTTGTCATTGATCATGACTAGCGTCTTTCCCCATTTGGGCTAAAGGACTTGCATGACAAGAATGTGAGGCATCCTTGATTTCCTGTGTATTCCCTCCATAAATGCCACAAGAAGGGTGTTTTCTTAATGTGATTGTATTCAAGTGGTTNAAATTCATGGTAATGCTTGCAAAGTTGCTTCACATTTCTAATGGTATGAGGGAGTCATGCCACACTAGATTCATCTGCTCTACAGGTGCTATGCCTATTTTCGACCATATGAGATCAGTCAAGTGAGACGTTGATCTAGCTTTACAGGTCTCATGTTACCGTTGGACGGCCTTTACATTAGACCACCAACTCAAAGCCATGCCATACAAAAGCAAAGTAGAGAGGACAATTTTCTTCTTTTGTTTATCCCCCCCACTTGTGGAGTACACCTGCAATATCGTCAGCCACATTTTAACCATCAGTGCCCTAGAATCTCCAAAACGAACGGCACCTAAAGTGCTAGTTGAACATGGGGTTCACTTGAGAGTTACAAACTTCTCTTGTTGAGTTTTGGTTTGCATGCACGAGAAACCTAATGCCCTCCATTGCAATGGTACGGTGTCGAAGCAAAGGGGTGTTGAGGCTCTTGAGTCCAAAACGTTTCTCGTATAGGTCTTAGTTGATTCGCGCTTGTTGGTAGGTGCTTTCGATCATGCCAAGTGTGGTACAAATGAGCTACAATGTAATGAAAGGTTTGTCAAGCCCAAGGGCTCTTTAAATGCATTACCTGTCAATTTCTTGAGGGGTGCACCGTTAATTGCAAAAGTTACTGTTGTCACATTTTTCTCTTGGAAAGCATCCTTGTTCACGTGCTCTAGATCCGCCTTCACATGAGTACTCGCAAGGGATTCCTGCTCGTTGCTAGGTGCAATCGTTCCATTCATCGTTGTCATCGTAAACTCTGTGATCTTTGCAGCCAATGGTGGAGATGCATTGAGGATTCATGCAAGAATTTTTCTAGCTAGTTAATGTGCTAGTTGCCCCTCTTTTTTTGTTGCACTCTCATATCAAATGTTGCACCAAGTGAAACAAAGGTGGTTATCATTGATGAGGTGCACAACGAAAGAGGATTCGGGTGTTTGGGACAGTTGGTTAATTTGTATCAAGCAGTAAGTGTACTTCCATGATAAGTGTCGAGTGAGTCAAGCACATACATAGAATTCCATGAATGAGAATGAGGGATAAGTAGAATCTTGGGCATTTGAACCTATCGATGCGCATGTAGTCATGCCATGAGTGGCAGAATCAAGAAGCTCTAATGAGAAGATATAAGGCTTCAAGAATATCGCGACTCTTTTTTTAATGAAATTTGAGCCTCATCCAGAATTCAACCAAAGGATATCAGAACATTGATATGGTTTGCGACACTTCAATCAACTATTCAAGAAAGTGGTCGAAGATGTCCGAAACTTCTGTGACGGAACACCAAAGATCGGGGCAAGTGGAAATAATGCCCTCAGCCAAACGACGTATTAATATTTAAGTCATCGTGTAGTGGGTCATGAATGTAATGTCCACAATTCCCACTGGAAGGTTGTAAGGACTCGTGTATTTCCTTCACATAAAAGTGTGCTAATGCATTGTGATGAAATGGAGATGATTACATTGAGAGGTAAAGGCGGCTTCCAACAGTGGTAGTGGTTTTAATCATGTAAAAGCATTCCACAAACAAGAAAGATTAGGAAATTCCTCTCATGTAAGCTCCGTATCTTTTTATAGAAAGAACAAGACTTTGTGCATTTGATTAATAATGTCATGTTTACATGATTTCTTTCTTCAACTCCTTCTT
This sequence comes from Penium margaritaceum, assembly GCA_023375785.1. Lineage (NCBI taxonomy): Eukaryota > Viridiplantae > Streptophyta > Zygnematophyceae > Desmidiales > Peniaceae > Penium > Penium margaritaceum. Next base: position 39,078 of record SZWC01017369.1, read on the forward strand.
GGCCCATGCAAACATGATTCTTTTGATATTCTTAAAAAGTTTAAAATATCATCATAATATTATTGCTGAAAACGGACGTTTATTTAGCACAAGAAATAAGAAAAACTGTAATTAACCTATAGTGAACTAAACTATACATTGTAGCTGTCTAAGTTGAGCCATGGGCACAATGTTAGCAAAGCAACACATCATAGCCTAAACTAAGGTTGTAATTGTAGAACATTACAGACATTGTACAATGATTTCCTATTGCATGTTGTCAGTTGTATCCTCAAAAATCAGAGGTCGTCTGCATAGCTGGATCTAGTAGTTGGAGTCAATCACATCCACATCAACTTGTCAGTAAAGCAACTTTATCACCCATGGCTTCATTGGGAAGCATTCCACTCCATGGAATAACACCACCTTAGGGACTATCTTTATGTGGGAAAGCTTTAGTATCTTCATGAATATGTTTGCCCTTTTGTAATTACAGCCGCTACCAAACACAGCAATGTCAAAATTTCACCAAATGTGCAATACACTGTTGACATCATGTAGGTTTACTCTACCACCATTGATATTCAACTCAAAGAAATCTTCAGCGACGTCATTGATGTTGCTGATTTTTGCATTGTGCAACTCGGATTGCTTCGCGACATTGAAAATATCACTACATAGACGCTAAAAATCTTTCTCACCATGTCACCTTGTGATAAAGTTATGAGATCATTTTTTAGCGTCGGACAGTGAACAGAGAGGTGCTTGAAGGTTGCCTTGGATTTGAACATTTTATTTCATCATTCAAAAATATTGAAAAAAAAATTAGAAGTTTTTTGAGTGACTAAGAGACGCGTGTGAAAGTAAGAATGAGGATATGTTGCCTACTCTCAGAATGTCGAGTAATGTTGGGCTGATACGGGAAATTGTGCGTTACCTTTGGAAAATGGTTCCAGGCTTGCGTATTGAGAGATCTTTGTGAATGCAGATTTGCACGTCCTTAATGGTTATATGCATGTGAAAATTACATTGCAATAGCAAAATGGAACTTCATCTCAACACTAGCATTGTAGGAGCGTATCAATACATCAACATTGTCCTTTTGTGGTCAAGGATGATGATGTCTCCAGTTTAACTAAAACAAGACACAAACAAAATCCTTCAATCACTTCCACAAGACTTGAGAACCACTCTAGCTACTCCAACATCACCCATTGTAACTTATCTATTTTCCCGTTTTCTTTGTACAAGGAAAAACCTTCTTAACACAACCTAAAGAGGTGTACTCCCCCACATAAGTCCACAAAAACATATTTGTTGGTAGAACCTTTGTATTTACTATGAGATCAACTTTATAAACCCTCACAACTTATTTCTACGTGTCTACCTTGCCATTTAAGCACCCTCTCATGATGCGACATTGCACAAATGGCTCAACTGAAGGTGCAATACCAAAGTTATTATGAAAAAAACATGCATGTCACTCATGTTGGCTCCTCTCTTTTTTCTATAAACAAATTTGACATCCTCGACCAAGAACCACCCTGGACTAAACACCTTGTAAATACCCTTTCCCACCCCACACAACTTGGAATCTTGGCCACTTTAGTCCATGCACTTGTGCAATGTCGCATTGTGAGAGGGTGGTTCCAAAAACTCTTCAAAGAATTGTGATGTAACAGGTAGGAGTCTACCTCATACACAAAGCCATTCTTGAAAGGCGTAGACTGGCATCTAGAGCTCTATGAAGGAGTTTCTCCCTCTTTTTTACTCGACATGCAATCATCATTAACAACCCATGTAGGGAGAAACAAATGTTTGATGGCCCATTCCCGTTACTACCATGTCCAATTTCATTGGTCCCGAATGACAACTTTTATATCTTGACCTCATGAGTTTACAAGTGTATAATGGAAAACCCAAAAAATAATACTTACCAAACTATTGGTTTGACATTTAGGCACTCATGTTAAGTCAACCAGTGTAAGAAACATCAAACAACTTGATATTTGGGATTCAGTTTTTCTTTTGTGTAATCACACACTTGACCACATCCCCTCTAAGAAGCAGAGGACATGTGAAGGGCTCAACACCACCTGCTTTAACCCTTGCAACCATGAGGCCTTGCATCATTCTTGCTACAAGTTTAATGGCCAACTCAATCGACAGACAACAGATGGTCGGTAAATGGCCAGACGGTGGGCCGGCCACCATCATGATTGCTAGGTAAGAGGGCAAAACCAGCTGTCCCACTATATTCATCCCACTTATTTTAAGAAACATTGCTTCATTTCCAAAAACATGGAGTGGCACGTAGTGAAGCATCGACACAATGACGGAAAAAACGACTTTAACTACCATTCAAAATTGAACACATCCATGGTACTTGGATCTATTCTACAACTTGTCATTGATCATGACTAGCGTCTTTCCCCATTTGGGCTAAAGGACTTGCATGACAAGAATGTGAGGCATCCTTGATTTCCTGTGTATTCCCTCCATAAATGCCACAAGAAGGGTGTTTTCTTAATGTGATTGTATTCAAGTGGTTNTTTTTCATGGATAACTCTCCTATTGCTGAGAATTGTCCCGATTTATTCATGGTAGTGTCGAAAGTCATGTGGAGCATCTTACCCAAATTACAATTTATTTGATAAGTTGGTCATTGATTTTGAGGGTTTATAACCATCATTATTTGACAATCCCTTCGAATGTACTCTTAACTCTTTTAAAAAAACTTGCAAGTAGATTCCTAATCCCGATCACAAACAATGCACAGCTAAAAGGCATAGTACTTTGGTGTTGCGCTGGCGAAAGTGAAGTGGTTCATAACTTGAAACGGAGTTTGTCACTTTTCACAAGATTGGGGTCAGTTGGGTATTTTTGAGAAGTGGAAAGTATACTTCATTGTTACAAGTGTCAAAACTAGACAGTGTATATTCAAGATGCATGTATGAGAAAATGAGTCTTGGTTGAGCCGATTGGTAGTGCAGCGGTTCGCGTGATGCGACGCCGTGTGCCATTTTGCTGACTCAAGAAGTCCCTTGTTGGTTTGACAAGGGGCTTCGAGATTGAAAATGAGGTTTTGAGGCCTGTCAAAGCCACTCGATAGATTGTTGTTTGTAGTCTCAAAACTTCAAGAAATGCCATAAGTGGGTTTCGATGAGTTCCAAAAGTGACCAGTAAATGGTTGTCATCATGAGAGGATTCCGGGGTATTCAAAGAATTCCCTCCCAACGCAGAAAAAGGTAGTCGTGCCTAAGTTGCAAAGTGAGCTAGGAGCGGCGGAGAAAAAAATATATTGCTTGTGGGTTTAAGGACCCGTGTATGCCCATCGGCATTACCCCCCCCCCCTCTAGCCGCGACGTCCTGACACATTACTATCACATGCCCGGAGTCAGGCTTGATAGCCGTCGAAAAGAGGATCGACGCCCAAGAGTTGACTGTACGACATCCAAATGTTATGTGTCCCGTCATAGGTCTTCCACTTGACCAAACATTGATTTTTGACTCCTCACCGACGGTGATCAAGGATTTCCTCAACCTCGAACGCGTGGTCCCCGCCTGCGATCATGGGTTGCTGCGTAGGCGCCATGCGTCCAGGAAACGTTTTTGCTATATCAACGTAGTGTCAAAGTTTGCTGATTTGGAAGACCGGGTGAATCTGCATGTTGTCGGGTAGTCAAAGTTTTGTAATGACTCAAGTGTGCATCTCCAAAATGTCAAAAGGTTCCAACCACCGGGGTTTGTGCTTCAGATTGCTTTAACCATGGAGTCCGACCGTTGCGGAGTTGAGCAAGAATGTGTCACCCATTTTGAACTCCTTGGGTTGTCCATGTTCATGAGCCCGTCGCTTCATACTTGCGTGCATTTTTTAGGAGGTTTAACGAGTTTCATCCTAGATTGTAGAAAAGTCTCGTCAATGAGTTTCGATGGCGGGGAAGTTGCTCTTGGTCTCTAGATCAATCAGGTTGGTTTTTTTTGCTCCATAAATCACCTCAAACAATGTTTTCCTTGTTTCAACGGATGTGTTCTGAATTTCATGCAAGTTGAGCGATAAGGAACTTGACTACCCCGTTGGTGTCATGAGGTTCACACAAGGTTCGGAGGAGTTGTTTGAGCATTTGATTGGTGCGCTTGGTTTTTCCATTTGTTTGCGGATAGAACGCTATTGAAAGTTGAAGTTGACTCCCATACCACTCAATCAAATCTCGCCAGAATTGGCTGGTGAATTGCGCATGTTGTCATGATGTCACCTTGACCATGATGAAAAAAAGAATTGTTGACATTGATCGATGGATGATATCAACAAAAACGTTTTATGCCCTCAAAAATAGGATACATTTACTATTTACAAGGCATATCTCTCATTAGGTCGGGAACAAGCATATGGATGCCATAATTGAAGGTATCTAGATCTGTTGGTTTTTGACCAAATTAAAAGCTACAGTTTCTCATGTCTACTTGAAACTTCAAATTGAACTTGTAGATGAGCCAATGTGGAAACGTTGTAGGTTGCTTTATGTTGAGTCTGTTTTCACCACAATAAATGGGAAGGCTAATTGTAATTGTTGCGTTCAATGCCAGATCGCCTATAAGATGCAATTTGGACTATCCACGACAAGAATAACTTGGGAGAATCATCACAAATTCAATTTTTTTACCATGAAATTTGTCAATGAAAAACAATAGCAAACCTGGGAGTAGGAAACATCCTTATAATTACACACTTAAGGTATAATAAGTGTATTTCATCACAAAAGAAAACAAATTTGCACATGGACACTATGCCTTACACAAAAGGGGGTCTTAATGATTAGTCCATGAGGCAAATGCACGCTCTACGTCAATTAAAGATGAAAATGACAACTCTTCAATAAACTTGTTTGTCGACACGCCATGTTGACCATCGTCGTAAAAACATCAAGCACATGTAAATAACTTGAAGATCCCACCAATCGCATGGTTGGTTGAGCTCCGCAGAGCCAAACCTATGTCAGTTTTGCAAAATGAACCAAATACACATTAAAGTGCTTAGCGAGCTTGCCAACATAGACATGTAATACCCACATGCGACAGAGGAAGTGCTCTATGTGGACCATCAGCATGTGGACATCAATGAAGAACATAAAAAAAACATACATGAACATTTCAAACATCGTCATCATCAGAAATCAAACTTTAGGTGGTCAGTCAAAATGTGCAAGGCACCTGTTCAATAGGAAGAAGCCACCAAATATTTTGATGCTTCTAAAAGGAGCAAGGGCACTTTAAGTTGCCATGTCGTAGGCTCTTGTCAGCAAATACCAAATGATGCCATGGAAAAGGTTTTTCTCTATCTCCCAAAGGCTCGTGGAGGTGGATGTTTTTTTGGCATGAAAATCAAAACTAGCACCGATGATGCACAACGTGCAGGAGTGGGGACAAACCTCCGTTCTTATACCTGTGTCTATGATGCCGCATTTCTCACTCATTGTAGCGTTGTGTTTGTCTCTGTTTCAATACAATGAAGGGAATCTTTAGAGAAGTATATGCAAACAATACTTTCTTCCATTGGGTAAAAACGCACAGATGATGTTAGGTTCTAAGGGCTAATGTTGAAACTACTACACCACTATTCATAAACTTTGCGTGTGTAAACCTACTGGACCACCTCTACCAAAGTCTCATGGACCTTGACCATGTTCATGAGCGTCAATGCCTGGCTACCGATAAGTCAACATGCTGATCCAACATCCGCAACAAGGTGTTGAAGAACATGCTTAAAAATGGATGTAGTAGCACCCTGAGAAAGTCGGAACAAACCATGCCATCACTAGTGGTGGCAATTGTTAGGGGTGCCGATAAGTCTGCCTATGTTTTGGAAATGCTGGCGGAGTCCGTTTTGGAATCAAAGGAGTCCACAAGGAGTTAGGGAATGTTGTCTAAAGAATCCCATCTTCAACGGCGGAGATTTTGTTTGCTTCTCCAGGCCACATTTAATTCTGGCATCGAGGTCCATGGGGGGGAGTGTACCCTACAGCTATAAAATATTGTGTGCTGAATGCACAACAGGGCTGTGCATGCCTGCCGACCCGAACCAGTTAGCAGCTGTGTAGTGCAACTAAGCACTAATGGGTTATGGGCTAGGTCTAGTCAGGGTGGGGCTACACCTAACTGGGCATTGTGGACCACCCTGCATCGTCTGTTGCATCAATGCGACTCAGCCGCAACATGAAAGGCCAAGAGTGGGGACTGCTCTACAACAACGCATGCATGCACGACACATCACTACGTCAGAACATGCATGCATGAGTCATCAGCCACATGCGAAGCTAGAAGTGGAGACCGCTGTACATCAGCACAGCCATGCACGACTGAGTAGCAGGAGCTACTGGAGGGGTTACTACTTATAGGAAGATTCCTAGGCTAGGAATCTTCCCACCTTCAGTCGGAAGCTTCCATCAACCTCGACAACTGTCAACTTGCCAACTGCCTACTATAAAAGGTGGCCAGCCTTGTTTCTTCATTCAACAATTCAGTCATCAGCAAGCTTTACGTCCTCAGTCTACCACAACATCCTCCACCAGTACCCAACATCACCTGAGGCCAAGACTTTGCAGAAACTCTTCTCAAAACCCAAGTAAGCCTCGTAGTAGTCTTCCAGCCTAGGCAGGAGGACGCCCCTGCCTACTTGAAGGCCTCACTACCTAGAGGAGGTCGCCAGACTATGCCTAAGACTTAAACTACTTTGATAGAATCGTCTTTCTGGGCATTGCCCACCTATGGGTCAGGAGCTATTTCTAAGTATAAGAGTCTAGAGTTAGTCTCTAGCTGAGCTGTGTTTGTTGTACTATCTCTTGTAGTATAGTTGTGGTCAACTACTGTCATTCAGTCCCAGAATTCTGTGAGTCCCAGCTTTCTACTCTTTTTGTGGTTGCTCTCCAAGCACATTAGACCTAACAACAAGGAATATAACCCTTGCTACACCCGACAAACATCAACATGGTATCAGAGCAAGGTTAGTGCTGACGGCATCTATAGACTGATTCCTAGGTGTGTTGTGGAGGAGTTGTAAAATCGAGTCACCTACGCCAACTAGAAACTGACGTGTTCAAGCGCCCTAGGTGGGATCCAACCTGCAAACATCAGAGGCAATGGGGATTATGTCAGCTACATGGAGATGGAGAATTTAGGTGCAAACTCTCCTCCTGTTGAGGAAAAATCTTTCTTGCATGGTTTGCGCATGGGGCAAGATTAGGGTCGCCATGTGGCAGAGCGTGTAGAGCGTAAGGCGTAAGAAGCGCAACGATTGGCGGACGAAGCAATGTGCATGGTAGAGTAAGAAAGAGCTACGCGCTAGGCTGTAGATCAAGAGACCATGGCATTCAGGTAGCAACTTGGTTTAGAAGAGCTACTCGGCCAATAGGAGTAGCTCACACACGATGCTTAGATGAATGAGCTTTGGGAGCAGATGGCATGGATATAGTAGCAAAACCAGCTGCAATAGCAACAACTGCAACTACAACAATAGCAAAATTAATAGCAGCAACAACAGTTTAATCATGTTCAACAAGCTTCACAAACATTATCAGCACATCTACCTCAGCCTAGTCCTCCATTGCTCATGCAACAGCCTGTCATTCCTCCACAGGTGCCACTAGTAGCATTAGGAAAAGTAGGAATGCAACAACAGTTTCCAACCTAGCAACCACAGGTTCCATTGGGCATACTTACAATGGGACCATTACAACCATCTCATCAAGTACCAATGTCGCAGACACACATGGGGCAAGTAGAGCCAACAGTGAAGCCTCTGTTTCTGGAGCAATCGGTAGCAGCAAATGTGCAACGGTGTCACACAACTAACCCAACATTTCCAACACAAGGAGTTGGGTACCAAGGGTTAGAAGGCATTATGCCAACAGTTACAGCCTTTTTACATGTGCACAAGATCAAGATCAACAGGTTTGATGGCGAGAACTTCTCGCACTGGGCCCACAAGTTCAAACAAGTGGCCCAGATTCATAGCATCTAGAGTTTTACACAGTCCATTACGTTCCTCCTCCCTCAAGACCTCCACCACACATCGTGTTGGAGTTCAACTACGTCACGCAAGCTGCATACATGGTGCTTGACAACCAGCTAAGCTCTCGCAATCAGCAAGCCATTCGCATGTACGAGGCAAAAGTTGAGCTGGCCAATCATGTATGGTCTTATCTACTACAGATTTACATGTGAGGCGACTCCACATTAGCCTCAAGAACTTCAATGACATTGAGAGCTACGCAAACAAGGCAAAGTCACTCCGCGACCAACTTGCCATCACAGATGCACCCATTTATGAGCCAATCTTAGTAACCTTCCTACTCAACGGCCTCACTAAAGACTGGGATGGCGTGATGAAAGTTCTTAAATATAAGCCTGAAGCTGAATTGAGAGAGACATACGTCTGTAAGATGCTATTGACAAAACGGAGAGACTGCAAAATTACAAGCAAAAAAGCTTGCATTTCAAATATTTCAATTTACCAAAATGGAGATAAGAAGAGCACGTCTCACTCCCTCTAAAACTGCGGTGTAGTAATGAAGTCAGCATACTCCCATGAGTCAACGCACTTTCTCCTAAAGGCAATTGCACGCAATGCCATTCGCCAGCTGACTGGATCACGTCTAGATAGCACGTGCCATTATTGCAAGAAGAGAGGGCACGTGAAGAAAGACTACTTCAAAGGGTTGCTCAATGAAGAAAGGGAGGATGCTGAGCAATTTCAAGGGAAAGAAGCGAGGGGGAGAGAAGAAGGAGAGTGGAGGAGAAAAGAGTAAACAGGGTAGTCAGGAGTCCGACAAGAAGGGGAATGAGGAAAACAAGAAGTAGTAGTTTGACTACACTACATGTGTGTTCTGGCTATTTTATTGTTAGAGCGACAGGCTGGTTTGCTCATGGTATGTTTTGTATCTGAACAGCGGGTGTACCTTGCACATAACGTACCACAAATCGTGACTCCCTAACTACAAGCCTTTAGATTGGAGCTATATGACAGTCACCAACAACAAGCAGGTGTCCGTGCTCTGCAAGGGCATGATGTCCATGACAGGGTATGATGGAGCATAGGTCAATTTCGGCAACGCTCTATATAAACCTGACATTGCTGTTAATCTCCTCTCCCTCCGCCAACTCATGAAGAGAGGAGCCCACATCATCACTAACGACAAGCATACCACGATGAAAAGCCATGAAGGAAAAACCTTTCTAGAAGGTCAAATCCTTCCTCATGGCATGATTGAGCTGGACTTCAATGCACCAACTCAAGATGAGATGGATACCCCATTTGCAGCAGCAAGTCTGCACTAACTTGCAGGTGTAGATGCTATAGTTTGGCAAAAGAGGCTTGGCCACATCAGCAATCAATTGATGGAGTCGATGGTGAAGAAGGGCCATGTTAATTACCTCGACATCAAGAAAAGTGGCCAAGGAAGAACCAACCCTTGTGAGGACTGCGCTCGTGCCAAGTTGCCACGACAAATGTTCCCTCCTACAACCAAGTGCGACATCAGCCAAAAGCTAAGATTGGTTCACGCTGACATCCGCGGACCGCTTCACTCAGCAACAGTCTATGGTGAACACCGTTACGTCCTTATTTTTGTGGATGATGCTACCCTCTCCAAACCAGAGATGAAGTGCCGACCTACTTCTTCAAATTGTTAGCAATGGCGGAGAGGTAAAATAACAAGAAGCTGCAAGTCCTACGCTCCGACAATGCTAGTTAGTACACCAACACAGAATTCATGTTGCAGCTTGAGCACATGGGCATTGTGCAGCAAATTCTCTACACCATATACCCCGTAGCAGAATAGTGTCACAGAAATGGGAAATCACACTATTTAGGAGACATTCAAATCCATGCTGCTAGTTACGTAGCTAGACAACTCCTGATGGTCGTATGCTTTCAGGCAAGTAGTTTTGGTGCACAATTGTGTGCCGCACACAAAATTACCAAGCATGACTACATTTGAAGCATGGCATGACTGCAAGCCGGACATCACCATGCTTCAGAATTTGGCTACATGGCGCTTCTCCACGTCCCAAAACAACATCACAGAAAGCTTGCAGATAAAGTCGCATGGGGCATGTTTGTTGCACAAAGGCCCAACATGAAAGGTTGAGAGTTGTATGACATCAACACCCAACGTATTGTCATCAATCATAATGCTGTTTTCTTCGAGCATCTGACATGTCAAGGGTGGGAAGCTAAGCGCTCAACCGCACCAGACCTCCGTGAGTCATTCTACGACTCATTTGTGGAGACAATGCAAGACAATGCAGCACACTATGATCTACTCACCAAGACGGATCTGGATGAGGCAAGTGAAGAGGCGCTGAGCACGAGTGTGCCCCTCACGGCTAACCACGACGAATGCATCGCCACTGATCAGGAGACGGTCGAAGTAGGCCATGGCGAACGCCATCCTGTGACGATGCAAGATGGTGCAAAGGGGACGTGGCTGAAGAAGCACGATGGCACAATCAAATGTTGGAACTTCCCTCTCCTCCTATAGGAGCAAATGGAAGAACAACATAAGGAGGATGAAACATAATGCGACATGGCAATTATAGCATGCATGGTGTATGCTATGAACAATGAAGTACATGCCTAATTTACAACAATGCATATCATAGCTCTTCTTTCCAAGGCCTCACTTGCACTACAGCTCAAGCCAAAGTCACTCAAGGAAGCACCAAAAAGCGAGTTTGTAGCAGAATCAAAAGGAGCGCTAGATGTAGAATACAACAACCTCATGGAGCAGGGAACGTGGGAGCTAACAGAGCTTCCATCGGGCTCAAGGTTAGTTGGTGTGAAGTGGGTGTTCCAGGTGAAGACAAAGGCAGATGGCAACATATACAAATTCAAGGTGTGCCTCGTTGGAAAGGGATTCTCGCAGGTGGTAGGCAGGGATTTCTTCAAAACCTACGCACCTGTTAGCCATTCTAACACAACGCACATCATGCTTGCCATTACAGCAATCAAAGACTACAAGGTGCAGTAGCTTGATGTCAAGAATGCCTTTTTGCATGGAGAAATGGACACCACCGTCTACATGAAGCAGTCAAAAGGGTATGATGACAACAACAAAAGAGTATGCAAGCTTGTCAAGAGTCAGTATGGGTTGAAACAGAGCCCTATCTTATCAAGCTGCAAAGCCTCCTCGAGTCATAGGAATTTCATCCATCAGCCTACGACACATGTTTGTTCCTCCATCAACCACCTAAGAACAAACGTCCACACTTCTACGTCCTCGTCTACGTCGACGGCATCTCGATCATCAGACCATTGCCCGACTTCATCCACGCAATTGCTTGTGCAATGACAAAAGAGGTCAATGTGACATTGATGCTGAGCTCTGAGTATTACCTCGGCATGAACATCAAACGCGATCGTGCATCACGCACGCTCCAGTTGTCACATCCGTCTTACGCAACCAAAGTCTTTGAACGATTCGAAATCCCAGATCGTTACATTTCGACTTCCCTAATGCAACAGCAGATGATTCATCAGGGACCAAGGGGGAGAAATAACACTATCACAAAGAGTCGGTTCCCTCATGCACGCTATAAGCTGCACACAACCTGACTTGCCGTTAGCAGTTAGTAATACGGCAAGTGGGAATGAGACTTACAGTGAAAGAGCTTGCAAGGAGCTGGACCATGCCCTTGGGTTCTTCTTGACTACCTCAGACACATGGTTGGTCTATGGCGCGTCAAGCAACTTGGAGCTGAGCTACTACATGGATGTAGATTTTTGCGATACGGAAGAAGACCGTCAAAGAAACACATGATTTGTTTGTCTCCTAGCTAGAACTTCAGTCTTTTGGTCGAGCAGGAGGCAAGAAATCATCACACTTAGCTCAGTTGAAGCTGTATATGTCACGGCGACATCAGTAGCTCAAGAGGTTACCTACTACAGGAACCTCCTTGACGATATCAACTTCCCATAGCACGACCCAACCAAAGTATTCGTCAACAACAAATCGTCTATCGAACTTGTAAACTTGACTCAATTTCACAGGCAGACAAAGCACATTGACATCCACTGGATTCGCTCAAATGAAATTGACCACACGATTGTCCTCGAGCACGCCCCCGGAACTGCACAAGTAGTAGACTTTTTGAAAAAAAGTGTCCCGAAGGACATTTTTTACAGGTGAATGGAGCACTGTGGACTTTCGCATAATGCCCAATTTTAGTATCCCTCAAACAAGGACAACTTGGGAGAAAAGTGACAGTCAAACACGCGTGCCAATGCCATCGACAATCTTTGCACACGAAAAAATGGAGGTTCTTGCCTCATGGTGCAAGGGAAAGAATTTGTGGAGCATGCAAAAGAGATCCAAAGCCATGAAGAAAACTGACCTGTAGCACAGAATACCCAAGTAGCAGTTCGAGTCCTTTCATTGCCGACTGACTCTGTCACGCTCAGTAGTGCGCGACATGCAAACAATTCAAACCTTTCTTCCCTGAGCATCATGCTACAAAAAATCCTTTTGACTCCCAGACAATCAGCAGCATCAACCACCCACTTTAGTCCCCTACTTCCCTAGGAGACGTACTTCAGTCTCTATCAATTTTGGAAAACCGTTCCTCCAAAGACGTGGTTGAGTCTGCAAAGAAACATAAAAATGCGGTAGTGTGGATGGGGAAAACGAAGCAAAAAAGGTGTTGTGAGAGATTTTTTTCTTAGAAGGGGGTGCAAGGGGAGCAGCGGTCGCAACAAGCGAGTGGAGCAAGGCCGCGCGGCAGTGGAGGTGCGGTGAAAGCAAGGGGGGGGGGAGTTGTGAGAGGGGCAGGTGAGGCAGCAAGAGGTAGGCTTGTCGCAATGGCAGGCATGGCAGGGAAGCTTGTTGCTATCGTAGGAGGTACTAAGAGCGAGAAAGCGAGTGAGTAAGCGAGCGAGCGAGAAAAAAAAGGAGCAAGTTTGCTTTCTAGCTCGCTTGCAAATTGAGTGGCAAGCAAACTTTCACCTCGTACACAAGCTCCCGAGCGAGCCTCCCTCCACTNGGGGGGGGGGAGTTGTGAGAGGGGCAGGTGAGGCAGCAAGAGGTAGGCTTGTCGCAATGGCAGGCATGGCAGGGAAGCTTGTTGCTATCGTAGGAGGTACTAAGAGCGAGAAAGCGAGTGAGTAAGCGAGCGAGCGAGAAAAAAAAGGAGCAAGTTTGCTTTCTAGCTCGCTTGCAAATTGAGTGGCAAGCAAACTTTCACCTCGTACACAAGCTCCCGAGCGAGCCTCCCTCCACTACTAGATAGAACTTGGCGAGGGAGCCAGGAAAAAGACAAAGCGGTCAGAAGGAAAAGGATGAACAAGAGGGGAGTTTTGCATCTCGCCCAACAAGCAACTTAGCAACAGTGGTGATGACTACAAGCGTGTGACGATCAACTCGTATGACCCAAAATCCAATTACGGCAGCAAAGATTGCGTAGGTTTTGAGTGAACCTATGGGACGATGACTTTGCATGCTTGAGGGCAAAAATGGCATCAGCAATACGACAACTGCCATTCATACCTTTTGCAACAACCGTTGGACATGAGGTGGAGAGGATAACATTTTTTTCTTCTCCCCCAACGACTTCTTTACCCACAAAAAAGCCACAGGGAAGCTTGTAAGCAAAGGGCAAGTCAACTAGAGCGCCCCTTCATGAAGCAGCATGCGTAAAAAATGCCTCTAAGCATTTTCTTACAGTTGAAGTCACCGAAAATTGTCCGATTTGACGTGAGATGCCACCAAGTTTTTCTTTCATAGTGTAAATAACAGAAACGGCCAAGCAACAACCTCTTAAAGCCAAAGAAAAACCAGAGGGAGCCCTGGTTGTTGTAGTTAAGAGCAAGCTAGAGCCCGAGAGCAAGGAAATGCCTCTTCTAAGTTTTCTTGACACCGATGAAGCAACAAAAAAATTTTCTGAGATAAAAACCCTCAAGGAGACACCCGACGTCACAATTTTTTTCATCGACAACTATTAAAACTCTTGAGAGCACCAATTGAGGGGGAGTGTTAGAGGTGACGATAAGTGCGCCCATTTTGTGGACAAGTTGGCATGTCGGTTTCAAAATCGGAGGAGCCTCAAAAAAGTTAGGGAATGTTCTTTAAAAAATTCCTTGGTTGAGTTGTGGAGATATTCTATGCCTGTACAAACCAGATTTAACCATGGCATCTAGGTCAATGGGGGGGGGAATGGACCGTAGAGCTATAAAATATTGTGTGCTACACGACAGCAGGGTTGTGCATGCCTGCAGATTTAAAGCACTCAACAGTTGTGCAGTGCAACTACACACTGCTAGGTTCATGGCTAGGTCCAGTCAAGGTGGGGCTACACCTGACTAGGAAGTGTGGACCGCCCTGCATGGGCTGGTGCATTAGCCAGACTCTGCAGCAACATGCAAGGCCCATAGTGGGGACCGCTCTGCATCAACGCATGCATGCAAGACATAGCAGTTGGTCACAACATGCATGCACAAGTCATCAGCCACATGCTAAGTCAGAAGTGGGGACCGCTTTACATGAGCACAGCCATGCCCAAATCAACAACAAGAGCTACTATAGGGGCTACTGCTTTGAAGAAGATTCATAGGCTAAGAATGCTCCCACTTATAGGCAAAAGCTTCCATTAGCCTGGTCAGTTGTCAACATGCCAGACGCCTGGTATAAAAGGTGGCCAGTCTTCATCGAACAACTCAGTCATCACCAAGATTTCCGCCTGTAGTGTACCACAGCATCCTCCACCGCTCCCCAACATCACCTGAGGTAAAGACTTTGCAGACCTTCTTCTCAGGACCTCAGTAAGCTTGGCAGATGTTTTCCAGCCTGAGTAGGAGGACACACTTGACTACCTAAAGGCCGGACTACCTAGAAGAGGTGGCCAGACTAAGCCTCAGACTCAAGCTACTTTGCTAGAGTTATCTTGCTAGGCGTTGCCCACCTGTGGGCTAGGAGCTGTGTCTAGGCGTGAGAGTCCAAAGTTAGTCTCTAGCTGAGGTGTGTTTGCTCTACTGTCTTTTGCACTATAGTTGTGATCAATTACAGTCATTTGGTCCTAGAATTCTCCCAATTCCATTTTCTACTCTTTTTGTGGATGCTCTCCAAGCAAAACGGTCCCAGGAGCAAGGAACATATCCCTTTCTTCACCCTACAGATATCAACAGCAAGGACCTCAAGGCTAGCCATTAACACGTCCATCCTCCTAAGTGTGGCAATTTTTTGGAAGGATGTGAAGCTGAATTACTTGCTAAATTGCCTGAGGTACTTCTATGGTGTCCACAAAGTTTCACTCAGTCAGTGGGATGGCCTTAGCATAACACAACTTGAGAACAAGCTCACCAAGTCCACGGTGAAGGATTGAATCACAAAGCGACGTCACCTCAAGTGGTAGAGAATTTTGTAGAATGCCTTAAGTGCCATCATGCAAAGCAAATGAAACCATTGGAAGGAGGCAAATCTAGCCTTCAAGAACCTAAGGACTTCATGCAGTTGGGCAATTTGCTAGAGTCCTATCTTAGTAAGTTCATCATCCTCATGAAGCATTCAAAAGATTCTTCAAGAGCAATGATATTGGAAGTAAATGTCAATTCAGTACATGCTTGATTGTTTTGTCAAGAAGAAGATGAAGGACAACATCACCATAAGAGCAGCAAGATGAGCCAGGAGAATCTAGAGGGTGTGACTACATCAGTGAACTGTATTTCGTGAACCCGAAACATTTCTTGGATGCATGGCCAAATGCCCACGGGTAGGAAGGCCAAAAATTGTGTATTGATGTTAAAAGGACGAGAGGAATACCAAGGCAATGAGTTCGGGCGAAGGGAATGAAGCAAATGTATCCCCCAATCTTTAAGTATGAGTGGTTGAAGACCCTGAACCACAAGTTTTGCCATCAAAATGATGAACTACAAGCTGCAAGTGTAAGTCAAGATACGGACTTCTGCAACAAGTTCTACCACAAATGTACAAAGCTTGGCCAATATAGGGTTCAGACCCCTTAGGCTTTGCTAAAAATGCAAACTGTGAATGAATTATTACACGAAGAAATGGCATGTAAGAAGTTATCGGCATCAGATGCACTATAACTAAAAGTATAACTTTACTCTCGCCCCTCATGAAGCAATCAAATTTGTGAGAAGAAAAGGCACAAGATTGCTTTCCAACCCCCTTGTATGGGACCTCAAATTTGGGGGTGATCTCAACCTAAATCAATTAGGTTTTCTTGCATGGTTAATGTCAAATGTAGCATGGCTTATGATGGAAAGAAACTTTCACATAAATCTTAAACATTAGTGTCTAGATTTCATGATAAACAATCTTGCAAATGCCAACACCGTAACTTTACCATTTCAATTGAAAGTGGAAAATGTTCAAGTTAAGAGTTTGTGTCGCAATAATGAGTACTTTGTTTTAAAAGGTTATAGGTGCCAGGCTGCATGGGCCACTGTTTTAACTTTCAAATTTTCAACACAACATGTTGAAACACTTCATGTTTGGAGTGTGATTGTTGTGGATAACATTGTTGTACCTTATCTTTGATTATGGTAGTTACAACACTAGCTATTACAGCCGTCGCAACTACGTAAGTGGGAATTTCACATTTTGGCACTTGGAACATTAAAAGTTTCTTTTTGAAGAAGCTGAAGATGACGCTTGCTACATCTTTCCATTTTGGAGCCCTCAATTGGTTGAAGAAATTATTCATTCATGGAATTCCTTGGTTTCTGGTCCCATGCTTTTGGATGCCAATGCCGAGCCCTATGGCACCTGGGTTGGTTCTATTCTTCTTTTAAACGTATTAGGAGTCTTGAATCATGCATTTACTTTCAAACATTGGATTGAACTATCATAAACCCATTAATTGAGGGATTTAAAGCATTTTTATTCATATCCACATCATGCATTGACGTTACATGACATGTCGTGCTAATATGCACTTGTTTACATTTCCATGGAGAAAGATGCCCTTGATAGGTTTTCCAAGTGTGGTAGCATGATGTCACTTTTTCTTGGTAGATGAATTCATCCTGAAAACAGATAAAAAATAATTTTAGAGAGGATTAAAAAAAACTTCTTTTATCACGATTGTATACTTGTGTACCTTTGTTCATGTCTTGAGAAATCGTGTAATGCTCTTTCTATTGGTTCGCAAGGAAACTTAGCATCAATGTGTTGTCTTAAAACATGTAGAATCACTGATTTATTGGATGATATCTACAATCTAATTCTATCTAAAAAGTAAAATTTTAAGCACTTATCAATTTGTTCAAGGATTGTTTGGAGATGAAGTCCAGCTTGCTTCGGTTGGGAAAGAATCGAAAAAGAAATAAAATCATTATGAATAAAAGAATTTTGAGTCAGATTTTGATAGTAAATGTAATGTAAGAAATTTTTTCCCTTTCTTTATGTCATAGGATTGTTGAAGTTGGTTAAAGGTTTTTAAATTCTTAGATTGCGATTCCTTTATCCATTATTACATATGATACTATCATACTTTCTCTTTGGGGTTATATCACATATACCCAAATAGTAGAAACAAAAATCTTATTCACTCGTCTTCGAGTGAAAAATAACCTAGCTACCCATCGGCCGCCACTACTGCCACTCTAGGAATAAAGAAAACGGGGAAAATGTCGGGCAAAGCCGCATGCCATGTGTTGATGACGAATGGCATGCGGCACCCCTCGCTTGTATAAAAAATCCCTTCTTTCAATGGTTCTTGACACTAGCATGGGGAGATTTTTTTAGAGTTTGAGGGGAGTTTGAGAATCCCCATGCGTTGAAAGGGAACCTTCTGGGCCCCGCTGCCGCGTGGGCCAAGTAGGAGACCCGTAGAAATAAAACCCAAAAATCCCACATGTAATGTGGCTAGGGTTTGATTGCAGTTTTTTCGCTAAAATATTAGGTCTGCATGGAAAAAAAACGAAAGAAGGGCGTTTTTCCTTGATTGTGAGGGAGCGATGACCCCTTTGTTGTTTTGACACGTTAACCCCCTAGTTTGAACTGGGGGGTTTACGTGTAAAAAAANATCGATGTTTCCACGCGGTTTTCTTTGTTGCTTGCCCCTCAATCCATGCCGTGAGCGAGCATGATTATCGACTGGGCTTCTAAATTTGTTTCGCTGCTTGTGGGTGGATGAGACTCACTTTGCGTTTTATGTGTACGCGAGGTATTTGGCCCTTTCTCCTTACTGTACATATTGTTTCAAATCGCTCTTTGTTCGTTAACGTAGGGACGAGGAGCGGCGTCTCCCTGATTCAGCCCTTGCTGACCTTGGGCCAGAATGAGATAACAGAAACACCTATGCGTCGGCTCGTGCAATTTCTCTCGGGCCCGTTTGTGCGACGCCATAACCGAGAAGATGGCACATCTATCGTCGACTCGCAGTCTTATCGCCGTATCCGGTCACTTTCGACTTCCACCAAAACGTTCTTCGCAAATGTGAAAAAGGTTGGGAGACTAAACACCCCCTTCGTTGAAAGGGAACCTCCCAGGCCCCGCTACCGCGGGGCCTGGGAGGTGCCTGAACCTTAATAAAACCCACAACCCTTGAAAGTTACCAGGGGTGTTTCCCGAAATTTCTTTTCCTGGACGATTTTGGGGTGGTTGGGGTTTGAGGTGAAACACCGTGGGTCAATGCCCGAGATGCGAAAAACAAAAAAATAGCTGGTAGCTAGAGGAGTACTTCGGGTGAAGTAAGGGGGCACGCTATTTTTCCGATTTCATTACCATTGGTCGTGCGATAGATTCGAGAGAGAGGAAATATCGTCAGATAAACCTCGAGATAGATCGCTTACGTTATCATAGCCAAGTGGCCGTGGCTAGGGGGTCAGGAATGTGTGAGGGAGTGAGAGTGCTTGCTCCCAACTGTAGCTTCCGTCCCTTCCTTTCAGCTGCCGTGGCCTGGGTCACGGAGGCACGGGTGGCACCACCTTCCCGCCTGCCGCCTTTCACTGCTGCCGCGCAGAAGGCAACCTTCGCGCGCCTTCGCGGCTACCACCGCTACTGCGCCCGAACACAAGCAACTTTGGCGAATGAGTGTGAGCTCGATCGTCATTGAGCTCGCTAGGTTGACACGTCCTTGGTCAGAAGGCCCGTCTGGAAGGTATCCACTACCGGGGCTGTCACACCGCCACGAACTCAACTTAAAAAAAGTGGCGGGAAGACCTAAATGGAATCGGATGGTTAATGTCGCCCTTCTGAGGGCCACCGCGGTCGAGTGGACGATGCGTGGCCGTTAGATATATAGTTTTTCGTTCCCGCCACTTTTTTTATTTGAGTTCGTAGCGGTGTGAAGGAGGCCTACGTTAGGCGGATAAGGAGGAAAGGAGAACGTCTTGGCCAGAGTTCCTGGGCAGCGGCAGCAGCAGCAGCAGCAGCAGCGCCACTAATGTAGAATTTGTAGCTCGTGGCTACCTCTGCATATGAATGTGA
>SZWC01017370.1:0-18162 GCA_023375785.1 Penium margaritaceum
TACTTACGGTAATGAGGGTGTAGAGGGGGAAGAGGGTAAAACGGAAGAAGAGGGTGAGGAGGCTAAAGAGGGTGAAGAGGGTGTAGAGGGTGCAGAGAGTGAAGAGGGAGAAGATGATGACGACGGCATGGATGTAGATGAGGTACACATGAGTGATAGCAACATTGGTAGTTGCAAGATCGGTGCTACTCTGGTATGCTCTGAAACCTTAGAAACGCAATGTCAATGTTTATTAGCTATGTCATTGTTCGAATGTCATGTGAAAGTTTTCAGAGAATGATTCTAATGTCAAAGTCACAGATATGCTTTCAGATTCCCTATTTTGTTTCCATAGCATGAATTCTAATGTCACATTCACAGCTATGTTTTCATATTCTCTGTTCTGTTTTCATAGAATATTCATGTTTTCACATTCACAGATGTGCTTTCAGATTCTCTGTTCTTTTTTCAGAGCATGAGTTCCAATGTCACATGCACAGATACACTTTCAGATTCCCTGTTATGTTTTCAGAGCATGAATTATAATGTGACATTCACAGATGTGTTTTCAGATTCTCTGTTCTGTTTTCATAGCATGAATTCGAATGTCACGTTCACATATCTGTTTTCAGATTCTCTGTTCTGTTGTCATAGCATGAATTCTGTTTTCATATTCTTAGTTCTATGAAAACGTCTTGAGATGCATTTTCACCTATGTCCACACTATGATGCATTGGTCAAACTACCACTAATATGCCACTTCCAGTGATGAGCAAACATATCAAACTACCATGAAAGAGGTGGATTCACAAACACAATGCACACGATATGATTTTCATTTCACATCCACTACCGGAATGAAATAATGTTAACTCTTTCACAAGATTGGAACCGTCACATGTCACAAACATCAACATCCATAGCCAATTCTCAGTCCGCGTCTTTGGGTAAAACTCCTTCCCTGTTGTATTCTTCCCACATGGTGCTTTCAAATTGATTCCAAAGAGTCCGCATTGCTCTATCACAGTGTCTCTCACTTTTTGGAACGTTGCGCATCAGGAACTGACCGCGGCCATTTTCATGCCTGTTTTAATTGCCCTCTCCCAACATGATCTTCCGGATTTGCATCATTTCATCCATGCCAAAACACAATAGGATGAGTTTGATTTCCAACGTTATGTTGTATAGTGGAAGACCCAAACGCAAGATTCCAAATCTGGCCTTTAACACAACAAACGCGGAACTTTTCATGTTCCTGGCCGCAGCATGGTGCTTATAAAACAACTGTTTCACGTTCTGAGGCTGCCCTGGTCCTGGTCTGAATTCATTAAGATGGAACTGTACAGACCGGTACGGTGTGAGCAGACCAAAACCTTTGGGGAAGGCTGCATCAGCTAAAAAAAAACTTTGACTATGTTAGGAGAAGGCCATGTTGCAGTGCGTTCATAAGCACGCACGCATCATGCGCACTGCCCTACCACCCAATACACATGTAGTTGAACCTGAGTGACTGATGTAATGAAGCTTGTACTGTTTGTGTCTACTGCGTAAACTGTCCATGAGTGCCACCCACCTTGTCCTATTGCAATACATTATGCTCACGTGGGTACCATCAATGGCGCCCATGCAGTCCACAAACCACAATAAGTAATCTGTCCTCCCTTCCCATTCCACAGGGATCCTTTCAGTCCCATGCTGCTGACGGATGGTCTGTGGTGCCTTTGCAACGAGGGCATTCGTAACTTGGTGGAGAATGCAGCAAAGGGTAGCTTGGCAGCACTGAAAATGCTCCATGAGGATTCCTGTTGGTAACACCGATAAAATACACTGTGCCAATGTAAGCATCTTCTCCTTTACTGCCAGTCTCATGTCCCTCACAAAATCACTTGCTCGCACTTCGCCAAGAATCGCAGTCTATGTGTCCGGAAACGCCCTTTTTTTGTCCCCGAAGCAGTTGGGATGGCCTTGTTCGAGTTCAGTTACCCAGCTACGGCCACTAAGTGCACTTTTGTGCCATGGAATCCATGCAGCCCGGTTTGAGAAGTCCTCCAATGTGACCAGGAGTATCTGCATGAGGATATTGTGAATAGAGATGGTACCCAAAGAAGGCGTCTTGTGATGGCTACCCTTGCAAAAGGAGGCAGGCGGAATGAATCCATGGTTTGTGGCTGCGATTCTGTAAGCCTTTGCCATATCAAGTGCCGGTAACCGGCGAGCTCTTAGCTTCTCGGTGTGATGTATCCAGAGTGAAAGTTGCTCGCTTGACTCGGGTCACATATCCAGGGCGAGCGAGCCGCTCTCACTCCGTGGAATCTGCCGTGTGGGAAGGGCACCGAATCTCTATTGAGCAAAGAGAAGTACATGCTATGCGACATAGATGAANTTAACAACTGTTTTTTATCCGAGCGATACTGATCGTCGATCCTTGTGCCTCCAGTTTAGAAGCTGTCCGGATACATGAAGTGAGACGTAGGGCATCGAATCGTTCATGCAAGTAACTTGTCCATGTTTGCAAACTCAGTTAGGCGGTTTTTTCAACTTTTTCTTATGCAGTGAGCTTATCTGTAATGTTCCAGCTGTGGTCAAGAGAGTGCATGCCCTTCGGTCAAGGTCTACTCATCCTGACTGTCTCAATATGAACAAGGGTCCTGAACTAGCACAATGATTTTGATTTTATTCTATTCTTACGGGTTAGATGTGGGGGGACGAAGCCATTCGTGACACCTCACAAACGTTGCCAATTGCCCCAAAAAAAACTATGACGACAATTGAGGGGTCAAACCTCTCCTACTGATTCCAGTTCATTCTAAACTAATGTTTTCCGAAGCGGGTGGGTTCCCAACATCTTGGTATCATCGTATCTCTGGAAAAGGCCAAAATCTTTACGAAAGCTTGTAACAAAGATGTTTTCCTAAAGTCACAATTCAAAACATGTTCTAGCAAAGCCCCATCGCAAATGACGTTGATAAATGCGTGTTTTCTATTTGAATGATGAGGAATACCCAATGGGACGCATGTGACACTGAATTTTTTATTTTCAAGCACCTCGGGATAATGCATTTTGCCGAAGAATAAGGAAAAGTGTCCCTCAAACTTGGACAGTAACAAAGCCCAAGTTGCTTTCTAACTCATCCCAGCCCTTTCCCTCCTACATGCAGAATCACTGAAAATCACTCACCAGTAGGGACAAACATGCAATCCTACAATCAAAACAAGAGTTCACTGAGTTGTTTCAACGCGTAGGTTGTCTGTCACGTTTTTGCAAGACCGCCAATTATCATTTCTTAAGGCACAGAAAGAGTATGTAACCCCCACAATGGAAAAAAAAATCCAGTTTCACCATGCTTTTCAGACAAGAACCAATTCACCCATGCCTTGGAACAAACACAACCACTAATCCTCCATACTTTACAACAATCACCATTCCAACCTCACTGAGTAAAGGCAAGCCCCAGATTCAATGCATACAGTGTAGCGGGGGTGCTGTCACCATCAATCGGAATGGCACCTAGCATGAGTTGGTTGTTGCCGAGCATCATTGATGAGGCATGGACCGTGGTTGGAAAGGATGATGGACCGTGGTTGGAAAGGATGATGGACTGTGGTTGGAAAGGATGATCAGGGACCACAGTGCTAGGTTTGGTGTGTGACTGTCTGCACCACCCTGGGGCTACTAGAGACCACAAATTTTCAATAACGACTTGTCTGAAAGTGCCCTGTTTCACTCATGAACTAGTACATACTTGGCAAATACTCATTGGCGAACCTCCACAAACCCAGCCCTCCTCCGTCACAAGGTTAATTCAATCAGTTCTTGTGGCACTTCTTGCAAATGAATGTCCACTCCCTCCTTTGCACTGTAGGGCTCTCATACCAAAGCCACAGTTATGTCCATGGAGGACCATCTTCCGACCACCTCCCTCCATGGACCACGGTCAAGCGGTGACTGAGTGGTCTAAGAAGAATCGCCTATGGGACACAACGCACGCAGAGCCAACACCAGACCCATTCACCATGCGCTGGCTAATGTGGAAGAATGCACCCCATGCTTGTTCACTGTACTGCCCACCTGACTTGGCGATAGGTTTTGGTGTACCCGATCGCTAGTGCGTGCACGTAATCATGTCAGTTGTTCTCGATGAACTACTTGCAAGAATTATGGTCATATGCTTGACACATTATTGATATGTTTGCAAAGAAATGTTCTCAATCTTCCCATGTATCTTTTGTATACTGATACATACACAATAACAGGCTAGGTAAGCAGAATTGAGAAAAATTATGTTCTTTCTGTACTGCGTAAGTGGTGTGACTTGAATTAGATTTCATCACCACATACCTTAGGATCTCGTGAAAGAAGGCCTCAACACTGTCCTTTGTACCAAAAATCGTGTGAATGATGGTTTACACTTTCATGCAACTAAACCAACATGAATAGTGCACAATAAAGTTCAATATCATTTGAATACTTCACTTGTAACATATTGCTTCTAAACCATTACAAAATGATCACCACATTAACTTAACTCTTGCTGCTCTAATTATAGAAGAAACTTTGTTCAATATCCACCATGTAACATTCTATTCATAATTCATTCAGGTTAGGTTTTGTACCTAAAAGCTCCAAACTGAATTGAGTTATGTCTACATATGTTATTTTTAGCAAATTAACATCATGACCACCACAGTAACCATGAAACAAGATGTACATTGAGAAGATAACACAAATCAGGTGCGAGTTGATCCGTTGAATCATCGCTATCAAGCCACAGAGGATGTAGGATACATGTGTTCCTCAAAAAAATCTTGACTCAATCCTTGTGGAAACTGGATGATGTCACAAATTGGACACAAGTCCTCCCATGGTTGAAAATGCAAAACATCGTAGTGAACCTCATCATCATCACCACATGTTATCTAGCACACTCCTCCATTCCTGTTCAACCATCGTACCCCCCCTCTCACTTCCAAATTTCCTCGGCCAATTCACATGGACACTTGTTGGACTGTGTGCTTTTTTTACATCTCTGTCTCCTTCACATCATCTGCAATCGGGGATAATGCGCTAGGTTCATCCCTCTCCCCCTTCATCCCCGTACATATCCTCTCTCTTATCTGACCATTCACAAGGAGGCCTTTCTGGTTCGTACCACTCTACACCTGTAGTACCAGCAGCAAGTGCAGAAACTGCAGCACCGGTTACAACCCTCGCCGCTGCAACACGTTGTGCAGGAGCAACTGCAGCAGGATGTACTGCAACGGCAAGGTCAGCATGATACAGGACTACAGCTTGTGCTGGAATTGAGACTTTTGTGTTTGGACAACGTGTTTTGGTGTCGCCCATCTACTCACAACAAGGGCATGAGAAGTTATTCTTCCTCATGTTTTCCCTGTCCTTGCATTCGCTTTGTGGATGCCCACGGCTACATGGTGGTGCTGGTTGTAGCCAAGCAGGCTGCACCGGCCAGTTTTTTTGTAACCACCGGCAACGGCGTGTTGTTGGCGTACACGTGGTGGAATGCGATACGCATGAGGCCCGGATCAACCATCGAGTTTGTGTTCTACCACTTGATGGGCATAAACACACATGCATACTGACGCGTCAATCCAATCTTCTTCCAAAAGTTACAGTTTCCTATATTCTACAACAGGGGCATCTTTAGTGGAATGCATGTCCCCCCATAACTAATGTTGTGCCGGGTCCTTCCTCGGTCACTTCGTATTCACGCACCAGATGGAGGCAGTGAAGCAACCGCTTAACCTGTTGTCCTGCAAGTGCACCCCTTGCCTCGGTTGCTTTTCTACAACGTGCAATGAAGAGTCACTGCACAAAAGGATAGAGGGACACAAGGCAATAGTATGGATACATTGCGTCAGAAATGGTATGACCACCTCCTCCAAGGGGACGGTACGACCGAGTCCACATCTTCAGTGGGATCCCCTTAAGTTACCTTTCCAACCTCTAGGACCCTGCCAAAAAGGTAGATGTAGGTCGTAGGAATCATATTGCACATGTGCGTCATTGCCTTCTCCCACTGGTCCAAGCTGAGAGCATGTGCATGCTACCATGGCCGAAACGTTGTTTTTTTGTAGTCTGCCCGAATGTTCTCACTAAGGTGCCATGCACAAAAACATGTGTGGCATCCGAGAGGTACTTTTCCACCGCCTTCTACAAGCCCCTCTCCTTGTCAGAGATAATAAATGTTTCTGCTTCAACTACATTGGGGTACGCAATTGGAAGCTGCTCAGTAAAAGAACATGCAAGCCTTCTCATCTCGTATGGGTTCAAGTGCCCATGCCATTGGAACATTATGGTTGGTGGTTTTGAAGTACTGGACAAGCACTTTCTTGTGTCCATTCATCAAAAATCTCACATCCATCGTCAAAATCCTGGTGTTGTATGTGTAGCCCATCCTTTTAGTATCCGGTGTGAAGAAACACCGGAGGAAGGCCCAGTCATCGTCCGTCTCTATAATGGCGTAAGTGGTTGGGTCCACATGGATGAGCTGCACCAAGAGAGGGAACAATAGAGTTTACTCATGTCCACATGCACCAGACAGTCATGCATTACTGTCAAAGTGACAATGCGTGTACACGGTGTGTCTAGCATGCGCCCTCCTCACTTGCACTCTCTACCCCTATTGCATACCCTCCTCGGCAGCCATTTTTTAGCAGTCGCATACATGCCCAATGGTGTTTAGATCACGCACCAGTTTTCTAGTGTGCTCCTCTAGTGCACTCGCACTGGGCAAGCACACTGGCATTGAAGTGTGCCGTAGTAGTGAATGTTCGCACTAGGGACGTAAACTCCTTTTTTTGTGTGACAGAGGAGCCACTGCCCTCATACAAATGCCCCATGTAATGACCCCTCCTCACGCATTGGACTCCCCAATAAGAGTCGGGATCCGAGGTTGCATATAGGACCAAATCTCACACTGAGTGCATGATAAGTGTTTTTTTTTTTAAACGAGCGCATTGCCCCTCATACACTAGCCCCACGCACTGAACCCCCCCCCCCCCATAGGAGTGGGGGTCCAAGGTTGCATATAAGACAAAATCACGCACTTAGTGCGTGACTAGTGTATTTTTGTGTAGGGAATGGGCACACTAGCATCATACACTAGCCCTACGCACTGGACCCCCTCATAGGAGTGGAGGTCCAAGGTTATTTCATACAAGACAAAACCACACACTGAGTGCATTATTAGTGTTTTTCTGTGTGGAAAACGAGTGCACTACCCTCATACACTAGCCCCATGCACTGATCCCCCCCCCCCCAATAGGAGTGGAGATTCAAGGTTGCATGTAGGAAAAATCATACATTGAGTGTGTGATTAGTGTTTTTTTGTGTGGGTAATGAGCACACTACCCTCATACACTAGCCTAACGCACTGGACCCCCCCCCCCCATAGTAGTGGGGGTCCAAGGTTGCATATAGGGAAAAATCACGCACTGAGTACGTGAGTATTGTATTTTTATGTGGAGAACAAGCACATTGTCCTAATACACTATCCCCACGCACTGGACCCCCCCATAGGAGTGGGGATCCAAGGTTGCATACAAGACAAAATCAAGCAATGAGTGCGTGATCTGTGTATTTTTGTGTAGGAAACAAGCGCACTACCCTCATACACTTGCCCCACGCACTGGACCCACCCCCATAGGAGTAGGTTTCCAAGGTTACATGTAACACAAAATCATGCATCGAGTGCGTGATCACTGCATTTTTGTGTGGGGAATGAGCACTTTGCCCTCATACACTAGTCCCACGCACTAGATCCCCCATAAGAGTGGGGGCCCAAGGTTGCATACAAGACAAAATCATTCACTGAGTACGTGATTAGTGTATTTTTTTGTGGAGAACGAGCGCACTGCCCTCAAACACTAGCCCCACGCATTGGAACCCCCTATAGGTTTAGGGGTCTAAGGTTGAATATAAGACAAAACTACGCACTAGTGCATTACTAGTGTATTTTTGTGTGAAAAACGAGCGCAGTACCCTCATACACTAGCCCCACGCACTGGACCCCCCCCCCATAGGAGTGGGGTCCAAGGTTGCATACAAGACAAAATCACGCACTAAGTGCATGATTAGTGCATTTTTGTGTGGGGAACGCGCACACTGCCCTCATACACTAGCCCCACGCATTGCATCCCCCCATAAGGGTGGGGTTCCAAGGTTGCGAATAGGACAAAAACATGTACTGAGTGCATGAGTAGTATTTGTTTTGTGAGAAACAAGCACGCTGCCGTCAAACACTAGATCAATCCCGTTGGCCTTGTGTGACAGGATTTTTGCCGCTAACGGGTGTCAAAGGACTTGTAGAATTCTGCTACATCGGTTTGTATCTGGTCCCACCATTTATACTTCACCATACTCTTAAGCATCTCACCCTTGCCTAAGTGTCCACCTGGACCGGTGCCATGGCATTGCTCCATTAGCATCCATCACAACTCCTTGTTCGGTGGTACGATGACTTTGTGATTGAATTGGCGTCAACGATAGGGGTTACTGAACCATAGCTTGGTTTTATCCTACTCGCCAAACTCCACGTAACCCTTTGCAAACATCTTCACAATGTACATGTCTTGTTCAAGGAGTAACATGTCAATCTCGAACATCAAGTTCAGTCACCAAAAGATAGTATCCGCTTCATTTTTTTCGAGGTTGGTACTTGTTGTAGTCGTTGAAGAAAGACTCGAGGCACTCCATCCATCCAGCTTATCGAGGAATTTGTTTTGGCTCAGTCTTCTCATGTTTGAGTGTATGATAGTCAATGCGGAGACCACATTGCCGACATGCGCAATAGCATCAAAACAGCTTTCATGCATGCACAACCACCAATGTTTCTTTTTAGTGCATTGTGAGGTTCTGGTCCATGTAGGTTTTGCAGCACATGTGACACCGGTTGCTCCACACGGACAATGTTTTGGAGGAGAATGGGACACGTCAATCGGATGCATCATTGGTCATGACATAGTCTACGGTTAAATCCGCCAACCATGGAGTTGGTACCAATATCAGAGCATTTCTCAAAGGTATAAGCACTTCCTGTTTGGTTTCCTCCCAACTCCACTCGGTAGTTTTACGAGTAAGATAGGAGATAGACCCTGACACCCGAGCGTAGTCCTTCAAAAGTTGAAGGCAGTAGTTACAAAATCCCATAAACACTTGTACTTCGCGAATGTTGTTCGCTGTTGGCAATCAATGACCGCCTCCACTTTTTGCGGGTCTATGGTGATCCGTCTGCTATTGGTGATTTAGCCCAGAAACCTGACCAAACAGCTTCTAAAGTCACTCTTTGAGAGTTTTCCATAGAATCTCTCTATGTAAAATCTCATAAACGTTTCGAATATGTCCATTGTGCTCCTCTTTGAAGTGGCTATACACAAAGATGCCATCCAGCTGTACGACGACAAAGTTGTTGAGGTACAATCCAAAAATGATGTCTTCCCTTAAATGATGGAATCTATTCGTCTCATTCACATATATGCATTGCATACAAGAACAAATGGATAACATGGTGAAGTTACAAGTAAGCACTAGTGCCTCTTGAATTTACCATTTAGGGTGTAAGCCTCCATCAAGTCTAGTCCTGGGAAGGTCATAAGTAAGCATGACCATGCAGTACATGTCCCAGCACACATCGTTGTCAAGACCAGAATGGCAGACGCCTTCGTCAGTGGGGCATTTGTGTATTTGAAGTACACATCTCATACAAGTTCAATGATTTTTGGTGATGATAGGGAGAAACTGGTGATTGGTGAGTATAAAGCACAGCTCACACTCCTAACCACTGTTCGTCTGACGATGTTGGACCTCATGGATCTCTTTGACGATTGGATATCCCGTTGCCTGTTAGTCACGAAGCACTTACGTGCTTCAACTCCAAGATGTAACAAAAAACTAATGAGAAACTAACTACCATCTTGTTCCCAGGCCCTCATATTCAACACTCTAATCTTCTAACCCAGGATAGCTTCACAATACTCCAACGGAAGAGGCGGTAGATGCAAGGCTGCCGTTGTTTCCTTGCAACTTAAAAAAAAATGTTATGATGTAGTAGAAAGTGACGTACACTTAGGGATTGTGGAAATCATCTCCCATTTCTCAAACGTGTTTGGCACTCCACTGAATGAGTGACCACTTACATCTGCGATTCGACACACTATCCACGTGGAACCACGGGATTTGCCCACCTTTCGATTGGTGTACAGATGATATCTGATAGAACGACAAGAAGCTTATGTGTGAAGGACACCTCCAATAGCTCAATTGAGCTCATTCAATCCCATTTGGGATCCTTATCTTCTTCCTATATGAAAAAAGTTGAGGTTTGAGGATAGTTTTTTTCCCCATTTCATATCCTCAAAGTCTCAACACCATCAGGTATGTATCATTTCAGTCCCAGCAAAAGTCGTGTGGCCTTATAGAGGAGTCAAGTCAGCGACAAAGGGAATTTCAGGTTCTAGATTGACTCCTATAGATTGATGGAGGGGAGTTATAAGTTGCCCCCATTCTCACAAAAAAATCANTTGGGCCATTTGGAGCAGGTGGGGCTTGGCGCGTTGGAGGCGGCCGCCATGTCCACAACGCCATCCGCGACGAGCTAGCAAACCTACAGGCAGACCTGTAGGCGTTGTGGACATGGCGGGAGAGGGAGGGAGGGGGCGGTGTGGCATGTCCACAACGCCATCCGCGACGAGCTAGCAAACATCTGCCGGGAGCACCGCCTCACCGTACACGTCGAGCCCACGCAAGTGTTGCCGTTGCGCGACGATCAGTGTTTCCTCCGCCAGAACCTTACCCTAACGGACCACGCAGCCGGGATCACCTGGGTCCTGGACGTCACCATCATGGATGCACAAGGCCAGCGGGCCACCAGGCTAGGGGCCGCCATGCGGGTGGCTGAGCGGGACGAGCATGCCTTGTACGCGACAGCGCCACGCAGGGGACACTTCTTCCGTCCGCTGGCATGGGAGAACCTTCGCGGCGTGGGAGAAGAATTCCGGACATTTCTCTGCCGGTTGGCGCAGCATTGCCTTTCCTGCGGGCCCCGTCAATGCTCTGCTGAGGCCTTCGAGCACTGGGCCTACTGCAATGGAAGTCCTGGCCCAGCTCACCTCCCTCACTGGCGTTCGCGTCCAGTGCACCGCCATCCACCACTACACTGTCTCACACTCGCGATCCTGGGCTCCTTTCCATCGAGGTCGCATTGGTTGCTCGGTACAAGAGTGTGCGCCAAGCTTTGGTGTTCTTTGAATCGTGTGGGGTTGATCCCGCCCTTGTGCACACCTAGCTTGCATGCTCATCATATTGTGCCATGGTGGCGGCTTTTATGTACCACGTGGTTGTGCCAGTTTCTGGCGACATGGCATTCTCCCATTTCCTAATACAATTGACTCTTCCAAAAGAGCCATCATGATCGTAACCCTTTTTAATTTGTTTTTCAATCCACATCTAATTTAGATTTGTTTTCACATAACCGTCATGGACCCTACTCTCCATGTCCGAATCTTCAACCTTTCCTTCAAACCTTTCATGGGTTGAATTGTACATGTGATGAAATACGGGTTGAGATTCTCCAATGATGGTCCACAAAACCAACCATTTTTACATGAATGTTGGACGGCACACGAAGGCTCTCGATAGGCAACTTTAGGTACTAATCGTCGATTGGCAAGTGTTATGCCAAACGAATCATAGATGTGAACAGGTAGAACTTGCGAAGCAAAACAAAATTTAGAACTTGGGACACTTGAGCAATTTACAATTAGCCGTAAGTGAACTTCGATGACAACTGTCAAAATGATCAAACATATGTATACAAGTGTCAAGTTACGAATGAGGCATAGTCGGGGTCGTTGGGTCAATCGACGTGAGACGCATGCAAGTTCGCATTGTGAGTGGTCGAATTCAAGAAGCTCCGCCGGGGAATCGGGGGGCTTCAAGGATCGACGATCAAGATGCAAGATGCATCTTTCCATTTCCAGATTCGTCTTTATGCGTCCAAAAGTCGGCCGAAAGGTCATGTCACTTCTGTCGTAGCTTCGCGATAGTGGTCAAATTTGTCAAAAAGTTTGGGAAGGTTCAACGAAGGGTGATGGCAGTTGGCAAAACTGCCCTTGACCGTCAGAGTAAACATCGAGGTCTCGCGATGTGGTGGGCTATTTGTGTAATGAAAGAAATGTCCACTCGGAAAGATTAGGGACTCGTGTATGTCTGGAACGTGACACTTTCCCCCCTTTTAGCCGGGACATCCCGGTGAGCATACAGATGTACCCAGGAGATGGCACTGATAGCCGTCAATGAGGTGATCAACGTCTTGGAGGTTATCGTAGGGTTCCCAGTAGTTATGTACGGCATTGTAGCCATGCAACTTGACAAGATATTCAGTTTTCTTACCACGTCGTTGATGACCGAGGATGTCCACGATGATGTAATCTGAGTCCTCGTGCACTTGAAGGGGAGGAAGGGGAGGGATATCCCTGCCATGGAAGTTTTCTCCGAGGTCGTGGTAATGCTTGAGTTTGCTGATATGGAATACCAGATGAACTTGCGGAGTGTCGAGGAGTTTGAGTGGCATAACCACGGGGGTTTGCATGCACTCGATCTCAAATAGTCCCAACCATCAGGGTTTGAGATTCAAATTGTTGGCTTAGTGAAGCTTGATGTTGGTGCAGCTAAGAAGGACTTTGTCGCCGGTGACGAAAACATCGATGTTACGATGTCACTCAACTGATTTTTTCTTCCCTGTCTACATCTTCGTAAGGGATTGCCGTGTTTCTTCCCAGATTGTGGTGAAGTCGCGACGTTAGACATCAACCATGGGAGTATTGCTTTGGTTGTGTATTCCGGCTGGTGTGGGAGGAAATTTGCCATACACCACTTCAAATAGAGTTTTACCTGCTGCGATGGATAATGCCAAATAATTTGCAATTTTTGCGGTTCATAGTTTTTGTGCCCAATCCATCCCATGAGGTTTGTATGGTGTTCGGTGAAGTAGTTCCGACGTCACATTGGTCCGCTCGGTCTGGCCGTCGGTTTGAGGATGAAACGTCGCTGAAAGTTGAATTCGGCTGCAGGGGAAAATCATCTGTTCGCGCCAAAAACGGCTAGTGAATTGACCGTCTCTGTCACTTGCGACAGTTCTTGGCACGATGTGTAGCCACATAATAATTTTTAGAAACAGCCGTACATTTCCTTTGGCGGTGACGGTGGTTGTTGTCGGGATAAAATGGGACATTTTGGAAAACCTGTCTCAACCACGAGTATTGCATCATATCCCTCTCGTGTGACTGGTAATCCCATGACGAAGTTCATGGAGATGTCAGCCTACGGTTCCGTCGATATACGAAGTAGTTGCAGAACTCTGGGTGGTGGCGTGCGACGGGGTTCTTGTTGCTGATGCATGTCGTAAAATTTACAGAAGTTGGCCTCGTTGCATTGCATCTTGTCCCACCCATAATGTTTTGCCAGCTTCTTCAACGTCTTGTCCTCTCCGGAGTGTCCACCTCAACCGGTGTCGTGGCATTCTTCGAGTAGCATATGGCGAAGTTTGTTGTTCAGGGGAATGACTACTTGGCGGGTAAATCGTCGCCTCAAATAAGGGCCATCAAACCAGAGTTTTGCCTTATCGTATCCGCCATGCTGATCGTAACCTCATGAGAACAGTTACACCAGATACGGATCTCGCTGTAGTTGTAGCGTTGCTGCTTCAGCCATCAGATCTGGTCGGCGGGTGAGTGCGTCGGCTTGGTTGATTTTGCCTGGCCCGTACTCGATTTCGTGGTCCAACCCAGATTCAAGGAACTCCATACATCGGGTTTGACGTCCAATGAGGTTCGGCCACACCTTCAAGTATCTTCAAGCATGGTGGTTGGTGCGTACAATGCATTGGCGGCATTCAAGATAGCCTCACCATGTCTTGAATTCATGTATAGCTACCAGCATCTCTTTCTCGTGTACGGCGTAGTTTGGTTCTGGTCCTTGTGGATTTTGAGACATGTGTGCAACCTGTTGCTCGTCGTTTCCATGGTCTTGCAGGAGGACTGCACTGATGGCTTAGTCTGAAGCGTCTATAAACATTACGTAGTCAACCGTTGGATCGGCTAGTTGTAGGGCTGGCACTGAGGTTAGAGTGTTCCGCAAAGGGGTGAATGCTTCTTGTTCTGTGTCTCCCCACCGCCACTTATTTTCTTTTCCCGTGAGGTTGGAGAGAGGCGCTAACACTAGGGTGTAATCCCGTACGAAGAGCCAATAGTAATTGCATAAGCTGAGAGAAACTTCAACGTCTTGAACGTTGGTTAGTGTCGGCCAATGAGCGATTGCTACCACTTTTTAGGATCCATGGTGATCCGTCCGCCATTGATGACGTGACCCAAAAACTCAATCGAACGGCGACCGAAGTCGTACTTTGACAGTTTTCGGAAAATTTTCTCTCTTTGTAAAACTTTGAGAACTTTTTGAACATGCACATCATGATTCTCCGGAGTGTGGCTGTACACCAAAATGTTGTTAAGGTACACCACCACAAAAACGTTGAGGTACGGGCGGAAATGTTGTTCATGTCCGCCATAAACATTGCAGTGGCATTCGTAAGTCCGAACGGCATTACCATGAACTCAAAATACCCGTAGCGAGTTCGTAATGCCGTCGTCTTCATGTCAATATCTGACACGCGAACTTGGTGATAACCGTTGCGCAAGCTGATTTTGGAGAATATTTGAGCCCATCAGAGTTGGTCGAAAAGCTCATCGGTTTGAAGACGAGGGTGGCGGTTCTTGATGGTAGTGTCGTTCAACGCCCAGTAGTCCACGCACATCTGCATTTTGCCAGTTTCATTTTTTTTCAAATGGTATAGGTGAGGCGTGCAGTGACGTGGATGGGCGGATGGACCCCTGAATGAGCATCTCGTCGAGCTGCCTTTTCAGCTCGGTCAGCTTTGATCACTCATCCACTAGGCCCTTCGAACTGTGGGTCGGTTTCCTGAATTCAGCTCGATGCGATGTTCGATGTCTCGTTGAGGTGAGGAGGTTTTTGGGAGTTAGTCAGGGAATACGTTTGTAAACTCTTGGATGAGTGTTGCAAACTCTTTGTGTACCATCGCAAACTTTGTAGTTGCCGATGAAGCTGATGAGGCAGATGAGGATGGTGAGTCAGCTGCTGCCACTTCCGCTTCTTTCATAGGCTCGAGATGTATGAGCCAGGCACAAGCTCTTTTCGTATATAGTACTTGGCCACGTTGAGCGGTATCGGTTGCACTAGTTGTTGCTTTTCGGCTCTTACGTTGTCCTATGCTGCTTCCACCTCTACTACTTTCGCTTTTGTCTTTCGTCCCACGCACAGAAATTGTCTTCTGGCACCGTCGATCTCCACGTAGACATCGTTGCTGTTCTAGTCGACCTTCGGATTATGTCGGTATAAGAAATCTCGTCCAAGAATGATTTTGTGATCACTCATTAGATAGGACCTCCACACCGTTTCATCCCGTAGATCTCCCACTTGTAGTCGTGGTGGCTCTTCGAGTCTCCATATTTGTAATCTTCTGTTCACATGGGCGATCGTTCAGCGCATATCGCTTCTCACGGACAAGAGTCACGCCTTTCANTCTGGCACCGTCGATCTCCACGTAGACATCGTCGCTGTTCTAGTCGACCTGCGGATTATGTCGGTATAAGAAATCTCGTCCAAGAATGATTTTGTGATCACTCATTAGATAGGACCTCCACACCGTTTCATCCCGTAGATCTCCCACTTGTAGTCGTGGTGGCTCTTCGAGTCTCCATATTTGTAATCTTCTGTTCACATGGACGATCGTTCAGCGCATATCGCTTCTCACGGACAAGAGTCACGCCTTTCACTCGTGCCCTTAGCCGTTTTTGGACTCTTTTCTTTTGTGACTTCCCCATTTTTGGCGTGCTGCTTGCTCCGACAGTTGCAAGCGATGTGCCCAGCTTTTCTGCAGTTGTAGCAGATGTGCGTTTCTCTCTGGTCCGCGGCATCCACTTCCATAAGAGTCCAGGAATCCCTCGACTGACTTTTTCCTTCCCCGTGATGATTGTGGTTTGAAAGTCGCCAGTCGTAGGATTCTTGGATCCGAGCATTGTAGTCGACTTTTCCAATCCTTTCTGTTTCTACGATCATCCGGAGCAAATCTTCTTGGATGCCAAAAATGGCGATTGCTCGTTAGATGTCCCGTTTTTGGCCATTGTTGTAGTGAAAACAGAGTTCATTGGCGGCGATGTCTGCACCAATGATAATCTCACAAAATCTTCGCATGTACTCTGCCACGTTCGACTGCTAACGGAGACGCTTGAGCTTGTATAGTGCGTCAGACTTCTTGTTTAGTCGTCTTAATTGTGCTAGCATCGTGCCTAAGAATTCGTTCCAATCGGTTGCTGGAGTTAGCACGTCTTGCCATTATTGGTTGATCTACTCCACGGGTAGAATGCCTGAGGTAAGAAACATGAGAGTTGGGAATTTCTCTCAACGAGCACTACTTCCTGTGCGCTTGCATTGAGAAGAGCTTCCATCGCAATGTTGAGCTCTCGGTGCAAATAGCTGTTGATCCCCTTGAGCGCGAAGATGTCGTTTGCCAGTTCCTCGTTGATCCGCGCCTGTCGTCCAGTGCCACTTGTCGTTCCTACTGTCGTCGTTGAGGCTGGAGGTAGGGACGGCTAGGTTACCGCTGTGGAATCTGCGACCAGATTGGTTGCCGGAGCCATAGGGGTTGATCCAATTGCTGCATAGCCTGCTACGCCAGCGTTTGCTGTTGCTTCAAGGTTCGCGTGCATAGGCACGTTCTGCTCCATCGCCAAAGACCCAGTGCTAGTCGTCAATTGCGCTCGTTCGCCTCATGTTGTAGTCGCGAATTTTGCAAAGTCTTGACATGCAAGATGCGTTGACGGCTTGTGCGAGGTAGTTCTCGGGTTGGGTAATTTAGTCGGATGCCGCTCCAACACCGTTCCGCTCTGATACCAAGTGTAATGCCGAATGGAGCGTAGATGGTGAACAAGTAGAAGTTGAGAGGCGGAACACGATTTAGAATTTGGGACACTTCAGCAATTTGTAACTAGCATTAAGTGTACTTCGATGACAAGTGTCGAAATGATGGAACATATGTACATTGATACAGATGTAGCTTACGAATGAAGCATAGTCGGGGTTGTTGGGTCGATCGACGAGCGACACATGGGGAGTCCCATTGTGAGTGGTCGGATTCGAGAAGCTCCGCCGAGGACTTGGGGGCTTCGAGGATCGACGGTCAAGATGCGAGATGCATATTTATAAATCGAGATTTGTCTCGGTGCGTCGAGAATTCAACCGAAAGGTCTCGTCACTTTTGTGATAGCTTCACGAGAGAGGTCGAAGTTGTCAAAAGGTTTGGGAAGTTTCGATTGAGGGCGGAGGGAGTTGGCCAATTTGCCGTTGACCGTCGGAGTGAATATCGAGGTCTTGCAACGTGGTGGGCTATTTGTGTAATGATGGAAATGCCCACTTGGAAAGATTAGGGACTCGTGTACTGCTATGGACTTATCGACAACAAGAGCTTGGGAATATTTCCTCCAAGGACCCGCGATCCTAGGGCCTTGGAGGAGATTCCCAGTGACAATCCCACGACGATACGTCGAAACCAGGGACTACTCGGTAATTCCCTGACAGGACAGGGACCTCTCATACAGTAGGTGCATAAGATGGGGTGTTCGTGTTCAGAAGCTCTTTGTTTGCCTGAAACAGCGATCTACCTCACGCCGTTCTGCCTCTCTTGAACAAACTTCCAGGACACACTACAGATAAACTTTGAGGCCTCTATTCGACTCTGATCCACTGACTCCGCTGTTTGCCATGGCGAGGGCCGACGATGATTCGCGGCAGTCCTCCGGTGAGGATGTCCCTGAAGATTCGTACGAGGACGACGATGAGGGTGAAGCCTCCGACGGGGAAGACGTGGAAGAGGAGTACGACGACGCAAGGGAAAGTCCAGTGGAGGAGGCGGAAACTCCCAGGGAAGGCGTCAAGGATTCTCAGGTTGGTATGCCTCTCGCACACTGAAACAGGCTGGAACAACACCTCGGTTGTAAGGCCGCTTGCTCCCTTCACCTGCCTGCCAGCTACTTGTCCCTTCCTAATCCTTGTATTTTGGAGTGCTTCGTGGCTGTTCGTGGACTGCACTCTTTTGG
>SZWC01017371.1:0-15902 GCA_023375785.1 Penium margaritaceum
GTGCTTTCGCCTGCAACCAGATGTCAAGCGGAGGTGCACCACCCTAGGGCACATGTCGAGGGTGGAGTTCCACCGCGTGCAGATGCTTGCATGCAGTGAAAGGTACTTGACACCACACTCGGCCGCAATCGCTATTGAGAAACCCGTTCTGGATCAAATGTAATAAACGACGTTAAATTTCATGGAGTCTGGAGTATGCTAGGTCCAAAACACTAAAGCGTAGTTGCGTTTTTACTACAAGTCCTGTGAGTAACAAGGAACCCCCTTGTTATGGGTGAGACACGTTAGTCGAGCCTCACCCATCGG
Source organism: Penium margaritaceum (assembly GCA_023375785.1). Taxonomy (NCBI): domain Eukaryota; kingdom Viridiplantae; phylum Streptophyta; class Zygnematophyceae; order Desmidiales; family Peniaceae; genus Penium; species Penium margaritaceum. The sequence continues at coordinate 307 of SZWC01017371.1, forward strand.
CCGGCGAGCAGCATGTAAGGAATTGTGTTCCTGGTGTGCTCTGACCCACCACAAGAGTCCACGACTACTTAGTGCAAAGAGAATTCCAAGGCGGGTATGTGCTTTGGGTCGCGACAACAATGGTTAGTTAGTTTGGTGATACTACATCAGATTCTTATAGCCTGTGATCTCAGCTTTCCAACGCATCCAAGCACGCCCTGCTACGGCCGTTGAAGTAACCCTTGGTGGAGCCACTCACCGTGCCTTGCACGCTAGGCAACGGGAGGCGCTTTGACGATGACCCGTCGGAGCGCCTTTCCTCGCCCAAAAGTCAGGGAGAGGGCCACCCTGTTCAAGGAAGTCCCTCTGGTCACTTCATTCATGCGCCTGGTGCATTTGGAGCTCGTTGGAGACGAACTCGAACCACCGCGGTGGAACTATCCCGTCACCCATGAGGGAGACCCAGATTCCACCCGCTGACCACCCGGACTTCAGATGGGGCTAACTTTCTGAATTCTCAACTAAATCGAGCAACTGAAAGCTCAAAACCGCATGGAAAAATCCAAGACATCCAAATCTGCAATCTGATAAGACATCAAACCACTCTCTAGTGATAGAACCAGGAAAAAAGCAAACGGCATCCATGGCAGGGGCACTTTTGAAAATCTCCCCCATGCACCTTCTATGCCGGATGCCTCATGCTCACTCTCACTCATCCGCTCCTGTGCCTTAAAGCCCTTCACATCTTGTCAACCCAAGCCCTGCAAGGCTGATGACATGCCGATCCTGGGACTGCACCTTGGTCAAGCAATCTGCGAGTATGTGCTTCGTGCTGCAATGTTGCAGCACAACCTGTCCCTTCTCCACCATGTCACGCGCGTTGTGGTAGTGCACGTCGATGTGCTTCGTCCTCCTCTGCTGCATCGGGTTGTTGGTCAGTGAGATGGAGCCAGTGTTGTCCTCCTGGACCATGGTAGGCTCCTGCTGCGGCACACCCAGCTGCTCCAGCAATCTGCGGAGCCACACTGCTTCCTTGACGGCCTCAGCCAGAGCGATGTACTCTGCCTTCATTGTGGAGGTGGCAACGCGGTCCTGCTTCCTGCTGGACCATGAGACCGCTGCACCTGCGAGGATGAGCACATAGCCAGAAGTGGGCCTCCTCTTGTCCACATCGCCGGCATAGTCCGTATCAGTGTAGCAGACCAGCCGCAAAGGGTCTGACCTCCCCTTTCCATCCTACTTCAGGCGCGCGTGCCGTGTTGCCTACAAGTACCAGAGGATGCGCTTCACGGCCATCCAGTGAAGTGGCCCAGAGTTGGCCACGTACCTGCTCACCTGACCCATCGCGTAGGCTAAGTCCATCCGAGACACAGCCATGGCATACATCAGGCTGTCCACCACAGATTGGTAGGGCACCTCCGCCATGTCCTCCTTCTCCTCTTTAGTTTGTGGCGCCATGCCGCACTCAGCTCAGAGCTTATGGAGACCGGACTGCCCACAGGTTTGCAGTCCATGCCGTACCGCTTCAAGACCTCGGCCATGTACTTGGCCTACCCCAGCTCAAGCATGCGTGCCCTCTGGTTCCGCGTGATACTCACCTCGACGTAGTTCTCCAGCTGCCCCATGTCTGTCATCTTAAATCTGTTGTTCAGCTACTCCTTGAGCTGCTGCAAAGCCGCCAGATCTGATGAACACAGGATCAGATCGTCCACGGAAAGTGCGACAATCTGATGGAGTCCCTTGCTGTGCTGCACGTACACGCTGTGGTCTGGCTCACAGTGCTTGAAGCCGAGCTCCGCCATGTAGCCATCCATCCGCTAGTATCAGCACCTGGGCGCCTGTTTTAGTCCGTACAAGGCCTTCCACAGCTTGCACACCTTGCCTTCCGGCGCATCCACCCCCTCCGCCACCTCAAGGTAGATCTTCTTGTCAATGATGCCATTCGGGAATGCCATCTTGACATCCATTTGGTGGATCTCCATATCCTTTGTTGCTGCCACCGCGAGGATCGTCCGGATGCTTGTGAACTTGGCGATAGGTGCAAATTTCTCATCAGAGTGTCCGCTGCACATACCCCTTTTGCCACTAGCCGCACCTTACACTTCTCCACCTTGCTGTCCTTGGTGAGCTTCACCTTGAACACCCACTTAGAGTTGATCACCTTCGCCCCCTCAGGCCAATCCACCAGCTCCGAAGTGCCGTTCTCAGCAAGGGACACAAGTTCCGATCTTATTGCTTTGCACCATTGCTGCCCCTCAAGCCGTCCAAGCGCTTCTTGCACATTTCTGGGCTCCGTTGTGGCTGTCATCATGCACCACACCATGCCGACCCAGCGGCCCGTGCTCGTGTCATACCGCTTTGCCGCATTCCGCTACCTCGCCCTTGTGCGCGAGGTAGATCTCAAAATGGCACCACCACAGCCCAAATCCAGAACCGCCCATGTACTTCTGGATGGGCGAGGACTCCGGCTTCTGCACCATGTTGAACTTCTGCAATGGACAGTCTCAAAGTACGACGGCGAAGTTACCCGGAGCGACACTCTCGTGCGTTACGGAAGCCGTGATCGTCTTGGCAGGCAGATCAGGGTTGTGGTCCCATAACCATTTGTGAAGAATTGTGCCCTGGCATGCTATGATCCAGCGCAAGAGTCCACGGCTACTTAGTGCAAAGAGACTTCCAAGGCGGGTGTGTCCTTTGGGTCGCCACAACACCAAGGGAGCAGAATGCTGGCAGTTTGCAAGTTGCGGAAACTGAGAAAGGCTGAGGACCATTAATGGTTAGTTATCTTGGTGATTTTACATCAGATTCTTATAGCCTGTGATCAAAGCTTTCTAACACATCCATGCACGCCCATGGAGCAGTAGAGCCCATGCTACGACAGTCGAAGTAACCCTTGGTGGAGCCGTCCACAGTGCCTTGCACGCTAGGCAACAGGAAGCGCTTTGACGATGACACGTCGGAGCGCCTTTCCTCGCCCATGAGTCAGGGAGAGGGTCGTCCTGGTCAAGGAGGTCCCTAGGGTCACTTCATTAATTCCCCTGGTGCATTTGGAGCTCATTGGAGACGAACGCAGACAACCGCGGTGGAGTTATCCCGTCACCCATGAGGGAGTCCCAGATTCCACTCACCGACCACCCGAACTTCGGATGGGGCTAACTTTCTGAATTCTCGACCAAATCCAGCAACTGAAATCTTGAAACCGCATGGCAAAATCCAAGGAGTCCAAATCTGCAATCATATCAGACATCCAACCACTCTCTATTGGTCGAACCAGGAAAACGGCAAACGACATCCATGGCAGGGGCACTTTTTAACACAACGCTCGCCGGCGCTCAGGAGGGTGCAAGGGCGAACTCACCCCATGTCCACAAAACAAGGTGTGAAAGCACCTGTGAGTCACAAAAGACAACTAGACAATAACAGATGTTAGAGAACCTACTTTAGACCTAAAAGACACACAAGTCATGGTCTGAAAAAGGTATAGTATGACAAAGAGCAAACTATGACACATGATGCTCAAGGAAAAAATTAGGCTTTCCAACGAGGGCAGGCAAGGGTCGACGGCAGGTGGAGGACGTGAGACTAGGAGGCGACGCCGCCACAAGATAGGCCTGGTGAATGCGTATCTCCATGCTCAATGTGGATTACCACCATCCGCCGAATCCTCGTGCATTGCTCACCCGAGGATACATAAGGAGGAAAATATACAGAGGATTATCACCGCCCCTTGGCTGAGGGTGTTACATGCATACAGCTGAGCAGATGGAGCTGAGAGAAGAGGGAGAAAGTCTGCAAGTTGTTTGCTTCCTGGTACTTCACACACTTGGTTAAAACCTGCTTCCACTACTTCCCCAAAGTGATGTTTAACCCTTATATGCTTGGTGCGTGGGTGCAAAAAAACTGTCATTTGTTGTGATTCGACATGCAGCAGAACTGTCACAATATAGTGGTACAGCCCCCACAATCATGCCCAGCTCCCCCAACAGCCTCTGTAGCCAGGTTTTTTCGCACGCTACTTCCCCTAATGCCATGTATTCTGCTTCAGCCACATTACATGCTACGCATGACTGTTTGGCACTGCTCCATGAGACATTGGTGTCCCACAGATGGAAGACATAACTCTCCTGCCTACATGCATTTCTGACGTGTGCATAGTCACTGTCACAATATCCGTTGAGCAGAGGACCAGTACCAGGGGAGATAACGAGGCTCATGGATTCAGTGTCAAACACATAGCGCGGGAGTTTCAGCAAAGCCTTTTGATGAGCACTGCATGGTTGTTGGCTGAATTGGGCGAGACTGTTCACATCACAGGCAACATCAGGTCGGGTGGTGGAGGAAAGGTAGGTGAGACTACCAATGATCTGTCTGTACAGTGTGGGTTTGGTGTCTAGTCCGTAGTCAGTGGTATGAGGATCAAGGAGGATGTGTACTTTTCCGTACACTTCTGGACTCATTGGTGAATGCTGTGTAGGAAAATGTTGCGCGAGATGAGAGAAACATTTCATCAGGTGTGCCATGAACCATCCCTGGTGCAGTGTCAAGGTACGTGCAGCTCTGTTGCAGGTGATGGTCACGCCTAAAACATTGTGTGCTTCTCCTAGGTCAATCATGCGATAGTGTGCAGTGAGGAGTTTTTTTGTTTCTTGGACAAGAGAAAGAGAGGGTGAAAGAATCAGTAAGTCATCCACGTACACCAGAAGAGCAAATGGAATGTCGTTCACCCATCGGATGAACACTAAGGGATCAGATAGACTTTGCAGAAACCCTCCAAGTTCCAGTGTTCAGCTGATCTCCTTGTTCCAACAATGTGGTGCTTGTTTCAGTCCGTACAGTGCCTTTAGCTAGAGTCTGTCTATCCTGTCTGTGAACCCTGGTGGTTGTTCCACATGAATTTCCTCTGCCAGTGATCTGTTCAGAGAAGCCTTCTTGACGTCCATTTGGTGTATTTCCCAGTCCTCGTGTGCTGCAGCCCCCAGCAGCACACGACCTAACGTGTACTTGCCCACTAGGGCGTGAGTGTCAATAAAGTTTTGCCCCAGTATCTGGTGGAAAACCTTGGCCAACAGTCTGGCTTTTTACTTCTCAAACAGGCCCTGCACATTTTGCTTAACTTTGAATACCCATTTTAATTCAATACCTTTGCCTCCGGGTGGAAGAGGTACCAGTTGATAGACTTCATGCTCAAGAAGAGCATTGAGCTCATTAATCATAGCCTGTTCCCATTCAGCCGAGTCTGAGCGCCCCCTTGCCTCTTCGATGGTGAGAGGCTCTGGGTGGATAGTCACAGGCTGTGTGGGACCGGCTGTGTGGTATAACTGTGTGTAATCCACCCTGGCCACGACGGACCGGATCCGGTTGAACAGGGTTTTCCTGTATTGGGGTCAAGCCAGGTGGGGGTCCTAAGGAGTCTCGACTAGTGCTTGCAAGATCTGTCGGTGTGAGCAAATCGGTGGGGACCGGTTTGACATGGGCCGTGACTTTGTGTCCTTTGGATGATGGTGTGACCTTTGGTTGCATGGTGGGAAAAAAAATGGGTACACTGACGTACTCAGGGTATCATTCAGGGACGGTAAGCACCGGTGCATGCTTGAGGCCCTTGAATTCCTTGTATGGCATGTGTTCCAGGAAGGACACATCTCGACCCTCGACGAACGCATGTTGCACAGGGTCCCAAAACCTCTATGCCTTTGAGGCATGGAAGACTCCTACGAAGACACACCACCTGCCCCGTGGGCTCAGCTTGTGACTGCATTGTGGGTTAGCAAACCACACACAAGCCATTGTGCTCCACACCCTTGCAGGGCGTAAATCTGCCTTCTGCTTGAACCATTTCTCCGAGGGAGTGATGGTAATGGGTAGGGGCCCTTGAGATATCCTGTTCCATACCCAGGTTATATGTTTGACAGCTTCCTTCAAAAATCCAAAGGTCAGGCCAGACTCAGCCAGTAAAGTGCGCAGAGAATCACCCAATGTTCTTTGCCACCTCTCGGCCACTCCAGCTCATTGTTGAGGCGTATAGGGAGCAGTGGTTTGATGGAAAATACCTCTAGTTTTCAAGTCTGTTTCGAGTGGGCCTTGGAATTCCCAACCCTTTTATGTACGAAGGATGAGTGGAGAGCACCCAGTCCGTCGCTCAGCAAGAGGAATTCATTCCATGATTGCCTGCTGTGCATTCGCTTTGGTTTTGAGCACGAAAGCCCAGTGGAAACGACTGTAATCATCTTTCAGAGTCAGAACATACTATGAGGCGTACTGGACTGTGGGTACTGGCATGGGTCCAGTTAAGTCAGCATGCACCAGTTCAAGGAGTGCCTCACTGACACGCTGTGATAGGGGAAAGTTTTGTCGATTTGCATTTCCTTCCTTGCAGTTTAGACCAGCAGATGCTTTTAGGCCGTGGGAACAGTCTTCAGGGTTCAGTCCATGTGCACGTTGGTGTTTCAACAGATCTGTAACCAGTTCAGTGTTGATGTGAGACAGCCTTCTGTGAAAGATCTCAGTGTGTTTTGGATCTATTTTGGTCATGATGTGTTTTTGTGCACGGTTGGAAGGCAATGCAGGGAACAGGGTTAGACGATACAACATGTCAGCATGCAGGGGCCCATCAGCCAGAAGTGCACCGTGCGCATAAAATAGCATGCATTTTTCCACTTGCGTCAGTATTGGCATGCCCAATTGGCAATCCAACTGTCCCCCTGACAGCAGGTTTACCTTCATCTGAGGAACATACAAAATCCCTGTCAGCCACATGACACCTCCCGGTGCTTGCAATGCTACAGTCCCAACACCCTCAACCCTCTACACCTCTCCTCGGCCCGTCCGCACACCCTCCACATCATACGTGGCATACCGAGACACAAAAAACTAACGATGAGGTGACATGTGATGTGGCGCTGCTGTGTCAAACAACCACTCGTGCGTAGGCAAAATGTGTGATGTGGTGATGTGCGTGTGCCCAAGACGCGGACCTGGCTGGGAAGCTGCAGTGGTCTCTGGTGGGAATGTTTTGGGAGTGGCCTCTTGCATGTCGTCAGTGTGCGAGGTCACCACGCCGACGTACATGCGTTGGGCCCATCCTGGGACCGGCACCGGAGCCATCACGAACGGTGGCACGTAGAGCACGGAAGCCCATACAGCACAGGCTGTGGTGGCATCTTCTGCAGAGGCTGCGGCTTGAACTTATGCTGAGGCGGCATTCCAAAGGAGGCTGCTGCTATAGGATGGTAGGGCTGCAGCCCTGGTGGACCATGTCCACCAAAGTGCTGCATCCTAGGAAACTGCTGCAGTGGCTGATGCTGCTGTTGTGCCTGTCTCTGCTGTTGCTGTGTCTGCCTCTGTTGCTTCTGTGTCTACTTTTACTACTGTTTCTCCATCATCTGCCACTGGAGGGAAGGGCACCTGCGCCAAAAGTGCCCAGTCTGATTATAGTAGCTGCACCTCTGGTTACCGTGGCCGCGTCCACGACCGCGACCACTACGGCCAGACCTACCATGACCCCCACTGGAGATTCCACCAAGGGAGGTGAACGAGGTCTAGGTCGCTGAAGGAGTAGCAGAAGAGGAGCCCTGGTGTGTATAAGCTTTTGGTGGCACATCTGTCATATGTCGAGCTTCCCCCTTCAATATGTCTTCGTAGTTACGCAATTCTTCAAATATGGAGGCGAGGTCGATGAGCTGAATCTCAACAGCTGGATGGCGATGGAGCAGGTCATGCCAAAACTCCTTGTACTCCTCGCCGAGGTCAAGCAGCACCACGTCCAGCCACTCAAGGATAGAGCACAAAGCACCTAGACCCAAGAGACGTCTGCAAATATCCATGGTTTCATCCTAGAACTCCGAAGTTGGCGCACCTGGTTTTTGGTAGAGATTGCAGAGGCGGTCTCTCAGCGTCACTACAAGGGTCATGCCTTGTTCTTCCTGGCGTGTGGACAAGTGGCGCCATGCGTCATGCGGTCCTGCTGCACCGCTTTGTGGATTGGAGTGGTCCTTGCCTCTGCCACCAAAATGAAAGTGGTGCATGGCGTAGGCCTGTGGATCTGGCAGTGTGCGCATTAATGCACTGAATGTACGCAACATCATGAAGTCAGCTGCAAAGACTGGAGACGGCCAAATGTATAGCTTTTCCAACCAATTCCCTGCCACCCAGGATAAGAAGATGTCTCTCCACACCAGATAATCCCTCACCCCCAGCTATGGTGGGGAGAGTTCCTTTCGACCCAGTCCCAGCTGCGCCATTGCGGCTGCAGTTAGGGTGAAGTTAGGAGCGTTGTCACTGCCACTAGAACCTCCGACATTATCGGCACTGCTAGCACCTCCATTTGTCCCTTCTACTTCACTCATGGTACTTGGAGAGTGGTTCCTGTTGTCTACCTAGCTCTAGATGGTGCTTGAAAGGATCGAGGAAACTTCGGTAGAAATTCCTCAAGCCCACTTTGGGCCTAGTTTTCTGTCGAGAGCCCAAAGCTCTTTGGGAAAGCCACAAGCAACGTCCTGGGGTCCTGCATCTATGATTCCGTCCTCCCACACCCCTTGCCCACCCCTAGAAACGCGGTCGGGCACCTTGGGGAGGCCCTCAGAGGCGCGCGAGGCCTTCTTTTGTCAGCGGCTCTTCGTCACAAGCCCCTGCTGCACGTGCAAAGCCCTTCTAGGGCTCTCGCGTCCTTTTAGGGCTAGTTCAAAGCCTGAGATATGCTCCGTCGCCCTGCTATGGCTCGTCGACCCTAGCTGGCGTTGCATCCAAATGGCGGACGCCCCCTTCTTCAGCTCCTTCGGTCGCGTCTCGACCCCTTAGGCCCAAGAGAGTGCTCTGATATCATGAGAAACCCGTTCTGGATCAAATGTCATTAACAACGTTAAATTTCATGGAGTCTGAAGTATGCTAGGTCCAAAACACTAAAGCATACTCGTGTTTTTGCTACAAGTCCTGCGAGTAACAAGGAAATTCCTTGTTACGGGTGAGACTCGCTAGTCAAGCTTCACCCATCGGCCGGCAAGTAGTACTTGCCGGCGCTCAGGAGGTTGCGAGGAAAAACTCGACCAATGTCTACAAAACAAGGTGCAAAAGCACCTGCGAGTCACAAAAGACAACTAGACAAGCCCAGATGTTAGAGAATCTACTTTAGACCTAAAAGTCACACAAGTCATGGTCTAAGCTAGGTCTAGCATCACAACGAGCACACTATGACGCATGATGCTCAAGGAAGAAATTAGGTTTTCCAATGAGGGCTGGCAAGGGTCGATGGCCGGTGGAGGACGGGAGACTAGGAGGTGACGCCGCCATGAGATAGGCCTGGAAAATTCGTATATCCACACTCAACGTGGATCACCACCGACCACCAAATCCTCATGCACTGCACACCCGAGGACACATAAGGATGAACATATACACAGAGGGTTATCAGCTGCAAAGCTCTCCTCCCGTTTGGCAGACTTCTTGATGAAGTTGACAATGTTGCGTGCCGTTGCAAGGTGCACCCGCGGATTGTCACTCTTCAGCATTTCTGCACAACGATGTTCATGTTGTGCCCCATGTAGCAGATGTGGCTGTCCTTGGAGAAGCTTGGGTGGTTAACAAGGATGTCGTTGTCAACCATGGACTTGTTGATGGTTTCGTTGTCGATGATCACAGCATAAAAGATGTCCCACAGTCCCCAATCCCTCACCACAATATTGAACAGTACGTACACATTCTTGGCCGTGGCGGAATTGAACACATTGGGGAATGCAAGGGCAGCTCTCTGCATCTGCCACGATTCAATCCAGTGAGCAGTGACGCCAAGGTAATTTACATTGGCGTCGGAATGCCATCCATCTGGAACATGCATGTGAGACACCTGTGGTATTCGGCAGCGGCCAGATACATGTGCTTGCTGAAGGTGAGGCAGGCACGGAGCACTGTGAATGGGTTGTATTGTAAAAACACATGCTTCAATCACAGTGATTTAATAGATGCACAGGAGAGTATCTTGTCAACGATGTGCTTCCATACACATTTATGAAAATATTTTCTGTTGAAAGCCACTCAAACCCCTGCCACTGCCCGAGCAACCTACGAGTTTGACCCGTCAAAAACAGTGGCAGTCTCAGCGGCGTGTGTCGTGGAAGCCAGCAGCTTGTGCGACACCTCCACTGCCTTCAACTCCTTCCATTTTGCCTGATGGTCTGCATGGAGGTGCTTCCACATCCCTGAAGTTTGTCCATCTCCAAATGTGTAGGCCCCCTTCTTGCCTGGCCTGATGGGACACATGCTGCACCGAGCTTGGTACTCACCCTCAATGACGACCACAGTGAACTCTGTCCAGACAACGGAGCCTTGGTTTGCATCTATCAGGCTTCACCGCTGGAGTGCCGGCAGCAGCGACAGAGGCAGCGGATCCAGCAGCAGCCGGGGTGACTGCAGCAGCAAGCGTTGAAGCTTCACTGGTTGGGTTTGTTTTGGTGGGAATTGATGCAGCCTGCAAGGAAGCCATTATGGAGCTCAAGCTACTGCTGTGCTGCCGCTGTCATTGTCCCATTCCTGTCAGCAGGGAGTGAAAGCGAGATCAAGAGTGAACAAATGCTCTCTCTGTGCGACAATCTCCTTGCGAGCCACAGTGTGTCATATGGACAGAGTCACTGCGTGATGCTGTGACGCTCGGACTGTCCGGCGNTGTTTTGGTGGGAATTGATGCAGCCTGCAAGGAAGCCATTATGGAGCTCAAGCTACTGCTGTGCTGCCGCTGTCATTGTCCCATTCCTGTCAGCAGGGAGTGAAAGCGAGATCAAGAGTGAACAAATGCTCTCTCTGTGCGACAATCTCCTTGCGAGCCACAGTGTGTCATATGGACAGAGTCACTGCGTGATGCTGTGACGCTCGGACTGTCCGGCGGACGCGGTCACATGGACTAAATGCCACGTGACGTGGACGTCAGCATCCAGTCGGGCGGCGCACCCCTGACCTGGTATGTGGGCGGTCAATCACAGTGACGTGGACATACGTATCCGTCCGGAGTTTTGTGTGTTGATCCCGGACCTCCTCATTTTTTTCTCCCTCCCCCCTCCATCTTGTGTCGCGAGTTGAACTCGTAAATCCCTGAAAGGGAAGCACTCTGAGTCCGAGATGAGACCAAGTGACAGACTCAGACTCACGATTCTGAGGCAGGACTTGGACTCGCGAGTCTCTCACGCGAGATAAAAAATGGCTATCAGGCTCACCCTGCACATAGAGAAAGCATGAAGACATTAGACAGATTCTTTTTTTAAAACATACAGAGGTTGGTGCCAAGCAGAAAGGATGCTTCGGCATAGCAGGAGTTCCAACCCCGTCGGCTGGGACGCCATATTTACTGAGTTAGTGGGTTCAACCCACCCCTTAGACAACCACGAAACGGACAGACTTGTTGACTGCCTCCAATTTGCATCGCCCGCTCTTCATCGTGCTCAGGTGACCACAGGGTCATGCCCTCCAGGACACTGAGATGAAAGTTGTACTTGTGCTCCTCCCAGTCAGTGAAGAGGAACGAGGTCTGAGGGTGGTAACGGGAGACCAAGACCTCGGACATATCGTCGTCGTCCTCATCCGTGTACTCGCCTTGTGAGGCAAAAATTTGGCAGCCATCGTGGCCAAAAGTGGGTAGAACAATTTGTCCCATGCATTGTCACATGCAGGACTTGGCAAACCCACCTATTGTCAAAGCAAGGAGGAGCGCCATCCTAGAGACATAGTCCCACCGCGACGAGCAGACAACATTGGCAGGACATGACAACTAGGCATGAACAATGGCTCAACGGTCACGACCCCTCCGGACGACGAGAGTGAACGTCCACCTCACATGGCATTTGGTCGACTTTCCACGATGACAACCGTCGCTAACCATGCAAGGGGGCATAACACAATAGGAGGAGATGGAAAAAAAACATTCAGCCTACCATGCACCTCAGACCAGAACACCGACGAGGGGAGACACGTCATCTACGAGTGAGCGACATTGCCAACATGTTGCCTGTTCTCAAAATATCCAACAGATGGCACCGTTTTCATGTGGATTATTGGTGGCAATGTTCACTTGGCAACCTATTGCATGAGCGAGATATGCAATGAGTAGACTCTGTTCGGACCTTGTCTACGTGAACGTATGATAGCGCTGGTTTTTGTTCGGTAATGAAGCAATTTCATGACAGCTACTGCATGAGTATTATGTCATTTTACGTTGGTCATCAGAAAACGAACCCCTTGCTCAAACGAGCTAATAAAGTAGGGGTCAATCATACTCTTTTGCAAATATGTTTTCTGTCCGAAATTGTACTTTGCTACAGAACATGATCAGGTTTCATTGTATGGGTTGTAGAAATTTCCTCTGAAAAGAATGAAAGGAAAAAATGATTTTTCCGGTACCTACTATTTAAAAATAGTTCTTCCTCAACCGGTGTGGGACGTATTTGTATTCAATAGTGGACGCGGGACGCACAATCTGATGCACTCCTGGAATGATTGGTAAAGTATGCATTCCTTTTGTTGAATGAGTACCGTGTTAATTATGTCAAAAAATGGCCAGGAGAAATTTCGAAGGCTCAAACGGGGTAGAGCGGAATTAGGCCGTAATAACATTCTTTGATATTTCACCATCAAAGACCTTATAGGCTTGCCAATTAGACTACTCTTTTCACTTTCCTCACCCCTCACTCTCGTCAGATGCACCTCTCAAGGTAGACCCGTCCACCTCAGCTTCCGGCCCCACCCATGGGTCAGAGCATCCCAAGTCCAAGATAAAATCCTCACCATAGTTTGCATCTCGTCAGAGGACCGAATGATGGGCCTACCAGATCGACCCGCAATCCCAACTTATAGATTCTCACATGGACTCTTACCCTTGACCAGAGTATACCAACGTCTCCCCCGGCAACATAAACTCACTCCATCGTATGAGACGAATTGGAGAAATTTCCGTGCACCCACTTTGACTGGCGTTCTACTTGGGCAAAACATTGTCTTCTCCCTCTAGACCTCTGCCCCAAAGATGTTCAGACCAAGATCCTATTTCTCTCTATACCAGTCGCCAAGCGCACCCATTATCGCCGCAATAGAACGAGCACATGCACCTCCTGTGGCAAAGATGAAACAACAGAACATCGCTTCCTCCTCTGCCGTCGCCTTCACCCTCTCCGACAGCGAATGGAGACCTTCTTCAATACTCTCTTCCCTAACATACCCCTCACGACCCGGATCTGTTTCGGGCCCCCCTAAAACCTAAAGTGTTTAATGCTGACGGGTTCATCTTCCGAGCTACCCTGTTCCACCTCATATGGCAAGAACGCTGGGCAGAACCATCCTCCTCTCCTTCTCCTAAGATCATTGCTACCTTTTTAACAGCCTTCCAAAGACATAAATGGCTTGTGTGCACCTTGCTCTTTAGAAAGAACTCGAAACGCACGCGTGCAAAACTCAAATCCATTGAAGACGACTTTACCTCGGCCCTCATCTCTAATTTCTTTCTCCAAAACAAATAATTTTGATTATCCCTAAGGTCTCGTTTCTCTTTGTGGTGGAAACACCCCGACCTCTACCCTCTGCCCTGATTTACAGACTTGGGGGGCCAGGTTCAACTTCAGGGCTTCTTGGTGCTGAGTAGCCCCCCCCGCCTCAGTCGGTTACGACCAGGGGTTAAGAAACAAATAACATTCTGTTAGTGGCTCATCTCTCGTGCGAATGGGCGTTTCGGTATCACCGGACCGAGCGATAGCGATAGCGCGTCGGTTCGCAGCCGCTTCGCACGGCGACCGAAACGGCAACTTGCCGCCGTCGTGCAAAGTTTTGCAAGACGGAGCGGCTTACCCTCTGCATGACGTACCGTCTGCGCTTACACTATGCGCACGTCAACGGTTGTCATCTGGTCGGCTTTCGCCTCAGCAACATGAGGCGCGTCGCTCTCGCCTCTCTAGCCCTCAGCAGGGGGGGTCGACTCATCGGTTTCTGCCCCTTCGCACTGGTGGTGAGCAATTTGCGCCGTCACTGTGCGACCCTTGGCGGCTGTCAGCTGCTTCTGCTCGCTCGTGATCCGAGAGAGTCGCTGTTCCTTCGACACCAGTGTGGTGCTTTGCCCTCTTCACGCTGAACAACAGTGCTTTGCCTCTCTGAACGTGACAGACAAGATTGTGGCCCTCATCCTCTTCTCACATGGTAGCTGAAAATACATAGCAAGAGCGAACAAGGGCACTAGTGGACACTCATTCGCTGTTATGATCGCGTTTTCAATCCCCATATGCAAAGTTGACATTCAGAGGGAGCTTGTGATTTCCTCATCATAGCTTCCTCACGGTCAAAACACTGTGCAGAAGCTTTGAATCAACGGCTGTTGTAGCGGAGGCAGCTGTAGAAGTATCACCAGCAGAAATAGCAGCAGCAGCAGCAGCACGGGCAGCAGCAGCAGAGTCAATAACAGCAGCAAAACCAGAAGCAGTTGCAGAGGCAGCAGCAGAAGCAGAAGCAGAAGCAGAAGCAGAAGCAGCAGCACCAGCACCAGGAGTGACAGCAACATTATCGGAAGCAACAGAAGCAGCAGTAGCAGTCGAAAAAGCATCAGCAGCATCAGCAGCAGCAGCAGCAGCAGGAGAAGCAGCAGCAGCAGAAGCAGCAGAAGCAGCAGCAGCAGCAGCAGCAGCAGCAGTAACAACAACAAGAGTGATAGCAGAAGAAGCAGCAGCCACAGAAGCAGCAGCAACAGCAGAAACAAGAAATAGCTGCACAGTGCAGCCTGCACTATCTAAAGCATCAGGGCTTTTTCCCATAGCCAGTGCTGCCCAGGCGCACACTGTCTACTGGTTGATTGCGTAGAAGTGGAATGGCTATCCTCTGCACGACCTATGAGCGGTTATGCACTTCTTATCGGAAGCACGTCGTTGCTTTGCCACAAATACTAGCAGTTGCAGTGCTGCTGATACCAATGACGATGACGTCTGTGGTGGCCACCTCGAATCGCACTGTACCTGCCTCCAGGCGACCGAGTGAGCAAAGATTTCTTTGCAAAAATGTTGCGCAGATCCCTGAGAACATAAGTTTCTTTTAGACACTGGTTTTATTTTTCAACATGAAATAATGAATGTTGGGGTCCGTAAGTATGCATTTATGCATTCTGACAGATCTTTGTTCTTGTGACCTTTTACACGACTATCTTACAAACTAGAAGCCCTTTTCGCCTGGGACATTCATTTGGCTAAAAGCGGCATAGTAGCCTTCCTTTGGGCGTCAAGGAGTGTTTTTAGCGATGGCCCATCAGTCATTGGGGCATGCTATTGCTGCCGCAGATGTGGCATTGGGTTCCCAGTCCCACAAATGTGGGGGATAGTCGGGAATATCCCCCCAAAAACCAAGGAACAAATCCCGCACGTTAGGAGTTGAACCACAGCTTCCTAGTTAGCGGACACCAATAGACCACTAGAGTAGGCAACGTCTGTTGGTCTTCCCTGTGATTGTACTCCAAAGGAGCCTTGGTGATGTGTAGCGGTTTTGTGGAAATCATGCCGGTGCCTTCATGCTCTCGGAAAAGGCTGATGACGTGGTGGTTGTGACGGTCATGATGCTGGTGGTGGTGTTGGTGGTGGTGGTGGTGGTGGTGGTGGTGGTGGGGGTGGTGGTGGTGG
>SZWC01017371.1:43695-59501 GCA_023375785.1 Penium margaritaceum
GAGTGAGTGAGTGAGTGAGTGAGTGAGTGAGTGAGTGAATGAGTGAGTGAGTGAGTGAGTGAGTGAGTGAGTGAGTGAGTGAGTGAGTGAGTGAGTGAGTGAGTGAGTGAGTGAGTGAGTGAGTGAGTTGGAACTCATTAATGAATGGAAATAGTAAATATGAGGGAAAGAGAAGAGGATTTAGACCATAAAACTCTCTACAAGCTAGAAGAAGGTAAAGAAAAGAAACCGATGAGGAGTGCCGGACCACAAGAAAGGTGGTTTAAGGCCATGGATAGTCCAACTCCTGATGATCAACACAATAGTCAGAGCTCTCCTAGACCCTAAAGGACATACTCGGTAGTATGGAATGATAGTGACAACCTGACCCTGCAGACCACTGCTCTATTCTTGACCCACAAAGCACAGGTTGACCTCTGATGGGCCCTCAGAACAGTCGAGTAGCGCCTGCCGGGCACGGGGCCACATCTGCCTCAAACGCCTCATCCTGGGCCCAATCCAATGTGCGCCGCCTGATCCGAGGTGCCTGCACTCTCTACAAGGCCACTGCAACCCTCTGGTTCAGCAGGGCCCGAAGGGGCCGTGCCACCCCGTCCGCGCCGCAGTGTCTCGCCAGTTGACGCTCTGACGCATCAGTGGCAGACTGTAACACTCCCCCTAGGCCCCGGGGAAAAGCGTCGAATGTCTCCAGCGTCGGAAACATGAATTCAAGCCGGTCTCCATCTGACTCACTCCTCCACTGTCCGTATTTTCTCTCTTTCAGACACACCACCTCTGCCAACGCTGCTCTCGGCTGCAGAGCCAATGCCCGTCCCAGTGATGGCCACTGTGGATCTGCAATGACCACAACCAGTAGCAGCCAGTGTCCCGTGGCTGGGTCCAAGCACAGTATATCCGGCCGACCCTCTGGCAGAGTCCTCTCCGGCTCCTCTTGTACGCCACCCATGCCACACTCTCACTTCACCGCAGCCAACTCCCGCACCACTACATCATGAACAGCTTTTGGCGCTCCACCACACACACAGTGCAGCGCCTACTGCGGCGTGCATGGACAAAGCGGCGCTCCAGCTGGGAAGACACAAGTAGGGGTGTGGCATAAGGGTGCCAGCGGCAGGCCCAGCCGGCATCTGCACGCCACACACCAATCCTCCGGTGCCATGTATAACCGATCTGCCACGGACCGTGGATGAGCCAGCATCAAATCTCTGCTTTGATCCCCCTGAACTGCTACCAGGCACTGTAGTTGCGGCAGAGCCTCCTCCACCCCCAAGTCTGCAGAGACCGTCACCCGCAAGTCTCTCAGGTGCCACTCGTGTAGCCAAGAGTTAAAGTCCTGGAACAGCCGGTGTGGGCTCCTCCGCTCAGACGCCAAAAAGTCGGGGATTTCACTCCTCATGGAATCTGGCAGTCTCGGCATCACCTCCTCCCACAACTTGTCAAAAGGCCCTCTATACCATCCTCTCCGTGTCCTCTCCGCCGCTACACCCTCCTCCCCCGGCTCTGCTGTATGAAGGAGCTGGCGCACATTGTGCCAAGTCTGGAGGCGGCTGCAGATGTAAGAGAATGGAACCAGTGCTGCCTATAGGGCTAGACCTAAGCCACCGAGCCGGATGGGTAGCTGGGCCTGGCGCTCCGCGTGTGCCACCGCTTGTCTCTCCTGTAGCGTCTGTACACCCCCCAACTAGACCAGCCACCGGAGAGACACCCCTACGCACTCGTCAAACGCCTGGAGTCGAGAAAGCCACCACTCTGTCGGAGGTGTCAGCCTTGTGAGGTGCTCCATGCGCTACATGACATACTCACAAAGAACCGCAAAGGCCGTCTGCGCGTCTGGTAGGTCGGGCAGTGACCCCATCAAGGCCTCCACCGCTTCTACGGACTCCTCCAACCGTTCCCAAAAAAAGGCCTCCGTCCCCAATGGCTCCCCCAAGATAACCATGCCCTCCACCACCCTGGTGACCTCCACAAGGCCAGCCAGCATGTGCGCCACAGATGCCGGGAGAAAGATCTGGCACTTGTGGGGGAGTGAGTGAGTGAGTGAGTGCTCATCTCATAGCATGAACATGAACATTGTCTCTAGCCCTAATGAGTAGCTGGGTCCTTTTTCCATGGGGCAATTATCTGTCTTGACCGATGGTGCCCAGATCCCAGAGATTCCCTTGGCCGAGCAAGCGCAACTCCACACACGCCCAACGAGGATGACAGCGACGACAGCGAAACCTACGGAATGCGTCCCTTGGGGCCGAGCGACGAGCGGCAACAGGGGGCTACCACCATGCGAACCTCCAAGAGGGGGCAATGGTGCCCCCCTTGCCAGCGATGCCTCGCGAAGGCCGAGCGACATCGCCACACCACGACAATGCTCGCGCTGGCCAGCGCAAGGGATACCGACCGGCGGAACGCCACCGGTCTGACAGGTTCAAACTTTGTACCACTGGGTTCCGAACCTGGAGTTGTACCCACTGAGCCATCAGTGAGTGAGTGAGTGAGTGAGTGAGTGAGTGAGTGAGTGAGAGTGAGTGAGTGAGTGAGTGAGTGAGTGATTGATTGAGTGAGTTGAATCTCATTAATGAATGAAAACAGTACATACGAGGGTAAGAGAAAAGGTTTTGGACCACANGGGGGGGAGGGGAGGAGGAGTAGGAGAGAGACAGGGAGAGGAGGAGGGGGAAGAGGAGGGGGGGAAGGGGAGGGGGGTATATGTAGGGGATGAAAGGAGCTCTATGGGGGTGAGGAGGTCCACAGAGGGGTGAGGGGGATCCTACGGGAAAGAGGAGGGGGCTTGCAGAGTGGGGGAGGGGGCTGCTACGAGGGGAGGGGGGCGCACACCGTGGGCATGGGGACTTGGGTGGTCAACAGAGGGGGCAGGGAGGCCCTACGGGGGAGGGAGGTGCTTATGCAGGGTGTGTAAAGTATTCCCACAAATTTTCTGAATCAATGGTGGAGTGTGCTACGAGCGGCATTGTGGGAAACTTTTGGTGGTGTTGTGGAGATGCAAGGAGATGGAGTCAAACACTTGTAGAAATCTTGATTGAATACTTAGAAACTACATGAGGAATGAGTGCCTTGTATATTTGGCACACTACAGTACATGGAGACACTCTGGCACACTCAAGAAAAATCATTAAACCTTGCCCAAGGCGCAGGTTTTACCCATGTGGTGGCTGGGGACTTTGCTAGCACCGTTGGTGATGCCTTGGTAGTGTTGGACCACCCCAAACCTTCTATGCATGGTGATAGGTATCATCTCAAGCTTAATCACACACAAAATGAGACAAGAAATAGTTCCCCACACCCTAGTTGCGGTTGGAACCGTGCAGAAATCTGATGCAGAAACAAATGGCGCGTGTGCTTGCGCATTGCAAGCAAGACGCGATTTGATCACAGAGCGTGCTGGAGGGGCCATGTCACGGATTTAACCGGCGACTTCTTGGAATTCGCAGAACACACTCAGCTACAGCACTTTTCTCTCGCACCGCTTGCTAATTTGTAGCCCATGTGCCAGCTAGAAAATGCACATTGAAGTCCATGTGCAATTCAAGTGGTTTGCAATGCAAGTGCATATCCCGCAACCAAACTGATTCGTGTTTTGCATACTCACAAAGAAAACATGAAATGAAAAATAGAAAGTGGTGCAACATCGATTTTCTCTCCTGTCCATCGGAGAGTGTGGCCAAAACTGCTGGCAGGAGCCGGCTCGCCCGCCCGTCCGGTCCTCGCACGTTGCAGTGATGCTTGGACTGTGCAGCCCTTTTCATTTTTCTTTTCTGTTGTTTTATGTCGCTCAGCCCAGCCATCCACCACGTGTGGCCATTCGTGTTGGCTGGTTTTGTCACTCCGCCAACACTCCCACTTGGCAAACACTCGCTGACCGCATAACAAGGGCTAGAAGCCGAAGAGACAATTGTCACAGCACTTGAACTTGTAATCTGCATTCTTTTTGGTCTTTGGCTTCATCTTCATTCTTCTTGAGTGTGACGTTCAATGGCCACTCGACTTCCACATCACTTCGGATGTCGAGGGCAATGTCCGTGCCGATGTTGATGCCAGCATCACCAAGGAGAGTGTTGAGCCATGATGTGTTGGTGGTACTCAACATGTTTCAGATGGGCTCAGCCTTGATGTCGTTCGCTGGCATGAGAGCCTTCTTGTCCTTCTCGTTTTGGACGCTACCCACACTCTTGGCTGTACCCACTGCTACGGAATTCTTCATGTGTTTTGGTGGCGGAGGCACAAATTTCCTTACGGTGGTGCGGACGCCCTTGAATGCTCCGCTCCATGGCACCATGGGCAATCCATGTGCTTCTCCAACGTCACAGCCGCTACCGTCGCTTTGCATCCACCAAACTGCTCTGTGGCTTCCCCATCCGCCACGTCGGCTTCCTTGACCAGCTCATTAACCATGAAACTTGGAGGCATGAGGGATGGAAGCACAATGCCAAGCACGTCAAGCCCCGTTGCTCCCACTTTATCTCCACATCCTCCACCACGTGCCACCGTGGCTGTCACACATTCTTCCGGAGCCATGACTTGACCACTCAATGCATAGAGAGCACCTTCACGTTGCATCACAAGCACCACAGCTCCTCCTTGCACGATGCTACACTCTTCCTCGTCAAGATACACAGTACATGCTCAATTTGCAAGCTCGTTCACCGACACAAGGCTCTTTGCAAGCTTCGGCACATAAAGCACTTTGTTGAGATTCACATGGCTCATCTCTCCATCTACATTCACATCCATGCACACCGGTCCTTCCCCCACTGCCGCCACAATCCCTTTGTCCCCCAACACAACATCTCGAGGATTGATGCTTGCATAATCGTCAAACCACTCGTGGTGCGGAGTCACATGACGTGAAACACCCGAGTCAACATACCACACGTTGGCGGCGACAGCGTCACTTGCCGCGAGCATGAAGTTTTTTTCGGAGGCCGTTGTGGCGTGTACGGCGGACTAGGATGAGGATGAGGAAGAAGAGGGGGAGGAGAATTTCTTACACTTCACTTTCCACACGGCACAATCGCGGACAAGATTCTTGGTAGAACCACAATGAAAGCATGCACGGATCTCTGTCGCCAGTGGTGCACCAACGGCTCCCATGTCGTTGTTGACCCTCAGGTGCACGTGTGTCCGGCTCACAAACACGGTGTCCTGCTCTTTGTTGTCACGCGTGTGGCAGCGTATTTCTTCATGGAGGAGCTTCTTTGTCACCTCCTCGAGGTTGAGGACGCCCCACTGCGCCTCCAATGTGACAACGAGTGGTTGCTACGACTTCAGGAGCACCTCCAATAACATGAGGATGATCTCGTCACTCCAGATCTCAGCTCCTGCGGCTCCGAGCTACTCCACCAACTCCTTGGCGCAGTTGATGTAGTCCGGTATCCCTTCGTCTGCACCCATGCGAAGCTTGCGAAAACAATCCCTCAACATCATGCCATTCGCCACCGCTCCCGCTTCATACACCTTGCATAAGGCTTTTCACACATTACATGCGTGCTTGTGTGG
The DNA here is from genome assembly GCA_023375785.1 of Penium margaritaceum. Lineage (NCBI taxonomy): Eukaryota > Viridiplantae > Streptophyta > Zygnematophyceae > Desmidiales > Peniaceae > Penium > Penium margaritaceum. The sequence goes on from SZWC01017371.1 coordinate 49,204, forward strand.
CCACACGCATGACATAAGTGGTGGCGCAACATTCATCGCAAGCAACATTAGCACTCTTCGGTTTTCCTTCATGAATGTCTCCACCCCTTCAACAGCTACCGCATCTTCTCCCGTGCTCCCGCTTGACGCCGCCAAAGAAGTTGATGCCGACGTTTGTACCAATGCCTCTCTTGCATCCGGCGCCATGTTTTTGCCTGAGACAACTTCCCAAAGCCCACGCTCTTCGAAAACCAGCTGCATGCAGAATTTCCAATTGAAAAAGTTAGCTGCCCCCATGACTTTGTCGACGACTTGGAACTCCTTTGTCGAAGCCGCGGCCATGACCATGGTGAAAGTCGCTTTCATCCCTGTACTTGCTCGCTCTCGAGCTTCTCGGATGGCGTAAACTCTTCCAACTGCTCTAATACCACTGTTGGAAATTTTAATCAATGCCTTGTCATTTTCAATGGCCAAAAGTGCGCTTCGGTGAGGGAAAATTCTGGTTTTGGTGCCCTCGCGAATTTCTGGCAGAAATTCATCAGCTGCAGCAATGACAACGTTAGGAGGCGAGTTGTGGCTCTTTGGAAAGCTAAGGATGTGTAAACTCCTCCCACAAAAAATCAGCATCAATGGTGGAATGTGCTACGAGTGGCACTGTAGCAAATTTTGGGTGGTGTTGTGCAGATGCAAGGAGATAGAGTCAAACACTTGTAGAAATCTTGATTGTAGTCTTACAAAGTACACAAGGAATGAGTGACTCATATATTTGACACACTATAGTACATAGAGACACTCTAGCACACACAAGAAAAATCATGAAACCTTGCCCAAGGCACAGGTTTGCCCCATGTGGTGGTTGGGGACTTTACTAGCACCGTTGGCGGTGCCTTGGTGGTGTTGGACCACCCCAAACCACCCACACATGGTGGTATGTATCATCTCAAGCTTAATCAGACACAAAATGACACAAGAGATAGTGCCCCACACCCTAGTTGCGGTTGGAATCGCTCAGAAATCTACTTGTGTGACACATGATGCAAGGAGATGCATAAGCAAACGGCGCGTGCCCTTGCGCGTCGCATGCAAGATACGATTTGGTCGCAGGGCGTGTTGGAGGGGCCATGTCGTGGATTTAACCGGCAACTTCTTAGACCTCGTAGTGCACACTCCACTACAACACTTTTCTCTCGCATGGCTAGCTAATTTGTGGCACATGTGCCAACTAGAAAACGCACATGGAAGTCCATGTGCAATTCAAGTGATTTGCAATTCACGTGCATATCATGCGACCAGGTTTGGTCACTCACATGCGACCAAACTGGTTTGCATATTTCACACTCACAAAGAAAACATGAAATGAAAGTCAGAAAGTGGAACAACATCGATTTTCTCTCCCGTCCATCCGAGAGTGCGGCCAAAACTGACAGACGGGGCCGGCTCGCCTGCCCATCCGGTCCTCGCGTGTTGTCACAATGCTTGGACCGCGCAGCCCTTTTCCTTTTTCTTTTCTGTTGTTTTTTGTCGCTCAGCCCAGCCTTCTACCACGTGCGGCCATCCACGTTGGCAGGTTTCGCCAATCTGCCCAAGGAGGGGAGGAGAGGAGACTTGCAGGTATGGGGGGCCAACGGAGGGGCATGGGGGCCCTACGGGTGAGGGAGGTGCTTATGCAGGAAGGGAGGGGGGCCCTACGGGGATGGGTGGGTCCAGGCACGGGAGAGGAGGGAGGTGCTCACCATTACTACTGCTGTTGCTTGCATTTGCTGCTACTGCACGTTGTTAGTCACTGCTCTTGCACGCTGCTCGCTGCTACTGCACGTTGCTTGCTCTTCATTGCTACTGCTCGCTGCTTGCTGCTACTTCTCGCTGCTTGCTGCTACTGCTCACCGCTCGCTTCTGCTGCTCGCTGCTCACTGCTGTTGCTTGCTGCTTACTATTACTGCTCGCTGCTCGCTGGTTGTTGATCGTTGCTACTACTCGCTGCTTGCTGCTGTGTGTTGTTGTTTCTGATGTTGATTGCTCCTTGCTACTGCTGCTGCTGCTTTTGCTCACTGCTCATTAGTACTGCTGCTTCTACAGCTTGCTGCTCACTGTGTACCACACGCTACACACTGTGAGCAGCTCGCTAATTGCTAATCGCCGGTTTACCAGCTCGATGGTTTTGAGCGTTCTGCGATGGGTGTTCCACGACGAGCAGGTGCACGATGTTTTATGAGTTAGCAAGTGCATGCATACTTGATCTCTAGACCACATAGTAATGCTTTCGATGTCCGAACCGCGAATCTTTGGTTGTGCTCCACCGCGTGCAGACATATGGTCCTATGTGACGCTGGACGGCAACAATCATGAGCCATGGCAGTCGCGCTGGACCACCATAAGGCATGATTCATGCCTCATGGTTGTGTTCTAGCGATTTTCATAGGGCCAAATAGCTCGGGTACCCATAAAACGCAAAGTGTGACTCTCATCCGTCGAGGACCAGCAAAAGAAAACTGAAAGGCCCGGTCTGTTTCCATGCTCGATCACAACATGCGTCGCCGACCGAGCGAGGAAAAAATGGCGAATGGCTATCCCGATGATCAGTGGTTAGCGACAAAAGTTTCTGATCAATGGCCTTGCGAGCCGTCGATGCCGAGTATCGCGAACGACGGTTGGCATGTCGAAGATCACCAACTTTCATCGCTGATCATCAATAGGCCGGAGCCCCTTGATTATGACAGAGACTTCAAAACTCCAGCTGTGAAGAAAAAAACAAACTACTGGCTAATGACTTAAAACGTTTAGTTTTAGGTGCTAGACCTCAAGCAAACCCATCCAGAAATATGCTTTGGTGGTTTTGGGTTTTAACTTTGCACGGGCATCTGCCGGCCCTGCTATAGCAGGGCCCGGTAGGTGCCCTTTGAACGCATGGGGAGTCTCTAAATTTCCACAAACCTCACAAAAACTTCAATAGAAAATATCATAAACCCCTTTTGTTGGGTTTGTGATGATTTTTTTATGAGTTCCATGTCATGCGTCGACGACGCATGACATGGTACCATGACATGGCTTTTCTACACTTTTCGTTGTTACTTGCGTGGCGGTTGCGCCGTCAGATGGGGAGTTGGGATATGTTTCACTCGAAGGTGGGGGGATGAGTTAATTCTTCCCATAACTGGGTATATGTGACTTGCGCCTTAGTTATATCTGGCTAAAGGTGGCTCGAGGAGTTGCGGTAAGAACTGCAAGTTCATTTCCCACACGATCTCCAATCATACTGAATTACTTTGTCATCAGAACCCAGCCAACTAAGTCTCTAGAAACACAACATTACAACAAAAAAATAAATGGCAAAAAAAAATACATAGAGCAGTCCACATTCATATTTTTTCTAGTAAAAAGATGATGATTTTACGACTACCATTTCTCACACCTGTGAAAATGTATAACTACTTCCTGCACCACATTTCATCGTCATCAGTTTCCATCACCACAAAGTTTATTTGAACGATTACATCTTCAACATCATAAAAGTTTTGTCCCCTGCATGGTACATGTCCCTCCACAAGCATGCATTGTTCACTGCCACTCTTTTCTTGATCCACACCAGTTTTGTCCCTTTCTGTTCGGAACTGGTGGACATGGAAAAGGGACTTGTTAACTGGTGAGATTTTGGTTGATGGCCACATCCTCATCAATAGGCAGTCAGCCTTGTGTTGGGCAGTTGGGTGAACGGTGAACGGTGACCAATTGCCACGTGCTCAACCATCAAGTGGGCTGTGTGGTGCTGTTACATTGATATTGAGACAGTATTTATCCAAAAAACTGCTCTTTTTTCCAATACGAGAGGTCCAGCCTTGGATACAAGAGCTGAGACAATTTCAATATCGTACCATTTTTATGTTTCTGAATCTTGATCGTGTCTTAGGTATGGGATTCGGGACAATCTCGGAATTGTACCAAAATTACTATCAGTGCAATTGATGCAAGTCCATGAGGTGGAATTGATAACTAGGTGACATGAGAACCAACCAACAATGTTTAGCTCGCACGACTCATCACCAGTGTTGACTTTGGGGTCCGATGTGATGGGATCACATCGGCCGTGCCACCACGGACCACCTCGATGGGGCATCGATGTGGCCCACGGACAATTTTTCTGAGGTAGACACTTGCTAGTGTAACATGACCAATGGGAGTTCAACAAACAGCACATCCACCCTGCCCTGTTTTCTTGTCCATCAAACTCTGCCATGCTGGCAGGTTGAATGGTGGATTCATGCAGCCCATCCGACTGTGCCTTGCTGGCAAACGTAGTCCTCGTTGATGCGATCTGCACATGCGATTCTCCCCCCTCCCACCCCCCCCCCCCATCGATGCCCTTGTGGACTCGGTTGCGTATGATGATAGTCCACAACCGGTCATCGCTCCTACTCATTCATTCACGCGCAACCGATGTCTTCGTTGGCGGGCACCAGCACTTAGCCTCAACGCCGCAAGGCCACTTTGGCCTTGCAGCATAGTAGCAACTCCACCATGCCTCCTGGGCATGCTGGGCAGCGGTGCGCACATCCACCTCAAGCTCGGCCATGGGCACTGGGTCATCTGGAGGTGCCTCTTCCTCTCACCTCCCGGTGGCACCAGAATGTTTGCTCACCCTGGTGCACCAGCTCCAAGGGGACTTTCTCACTCTTTCTCTCTCTTGCCACTGCCTACCAGTCCCGACATGCTCCAAGAATCCAGGTTTCTACTGTGGCTCGTGTGGTGTGACCCTGAGCAAGACATGTGACCGCATCCGAGGTAACTTCGGTGAGACGAACGGCAACGTTCAGGTCTGTGAGCATCCACCGCCTCTTGCATGGGATGCTCTGGGCCTTGGGCAGAAACCACGTCCACCCGCTTGATGGAAGCTGGCAAATGGCCGCCTGTACAATGGGCAGGGAACCAGTTGGGGCACTAGCTCCAAGCCTGTGGCATGGGGCCCGGTACCAGCTGTGGCAACCCTGCACGAGGCAGCAGAGGAGCAGCAGCAGCAGCAGCCACAAATGCATCCCCCCATCCTTGCCATTCCAACCACCAGCAACCTCGTGGAGACCAGCGTGCGGCCTCATTGCGACACGGTTGCCAACTCAGTATGCCAGATGGCTATTGTGAAGCTGATGGCCGGATGTACACTGCCCGTCAGTTTATGCCATATGAACCTGCTGAATGAGGTGGTGCACACAGCTCGGCTCACCACCCCTGCCTTCCGCCTTCTTTCTCAAGGCAGTGTTTTGAGTGACATACTTCCACGGCTGGACCGGAAGTTGGAGGATCTAGACTCGCCCCTGAAGCAGACATGGACCATCTACAACATGACACTCGCAGTGGACAAGTGAGCAGATGTCCAGCAACGATCTATCTACAACTTCATGGCTGCCAACGGTGCGTACCACGTCTTCAGCCATGATGCAAGCGGCCTGACCTGTAATGCTGAGCACATCGTCATGATGATTGAAGCAGGCATTGAGGCTTTCGGCGTAAAGAACGTCGTCAGTGTCGTGTGCAACAACACAAGTGTGAACAAGAAGGCCTTGGAAGACCTCAAAGGAAATTACCCTTCTGTGCTTTGGCAGGGCTGCTGTGCCCATGATGCGGATTTGGTCATGAAGGATCTGTGCTAGTCAGAATGGGGAGCGGGAATCATGGCATGTGCTGAGAAGGTGGTGAACTTTTTCAGGAACAATGACATTCCCCGCAAATGGCTAAAGCAGATGTCTGGGGGCCGGGTATTGCTGCCACAATCAACCACGCGCTTTGCCTCTGCATACATTGTGCTGCAGCGGCTGCTGCACATGCGCCCTTTTCTGCTCAAGCTGGTGAACACCAGCACATGGGCAGATATGGGTGCCCAGAGGGATGGGGCGTTCAGGGACCGGAACAAGCGCGTACGCAAAATTGTCTGGCGCAGGGTTTTCTGGCTCCAGGTCAGGCAACTGCGTGACCTACTCACTCCCCTTGTCACGGTGTTGCGCATTCCAGACCGTCCAGGTGGTGCTACTTGGGAGATTTACGAGGGCTTATTGGACTGCATGGGGGATCTCAAGGCACTGGCAATGGGCAAGGCATGCAAACCAGCACGTGTTGCGGCGTAGCATGTGAAGTTGGTCATTGAGCCTCTGTCCGCCCGTTGGACGAAGGATATTTCGTGTCCCTTGTATGCTGCCGCACAGCGTTTGCACCCCACTCACTTTGGGAATGATCTCAGTGCTGATGTGTCCATGGTGCAAAGTTGGGCGCAGGTGGTTGAGGCATTGGTCACGGAGCAGCACCATTCTGAGTTGGCCCGGGAGTTGAAGGCGTTCCAGTTGGGGAGGGTGACAGTGGAAGTCACTTCCATTGCCACAAAGCAGCTCTCGGACAAGGCATGAGCTGTTGTTGCAAGAGTGCTTGCCAAGATGCTGCAACCCTACGAGTGAGCCTCTCTGCACCCCGCCCACCTGCCCAACATCCAAATACTTGCCATCAGAGTTCTCGCTCAGCAATGTTCCTCCTCGGATTGTGAGCACATCTTCTCCACCCACACAGCTCGCCGGAACAGACTGCATGTGAGCACGCTCGAGATGCTTGCTCGAGTCAACATTTGGCTGCGGAAGCACTACAATGCAGATGGCGGCCGTCGCAACAGCAAGCCATCCTTTGAACAGCCAGAAGAGTCTGAGAGTGAAGATGATGGAGATATGGTTGAGGAGCTGCCGGAGGAGGAGGAGGATGAGGGGCAGAGGGAGGAGGCGAGAGAGGATTATGAGTTGGAAGATGAGGAGGGTTTTGTGGATGGAGAGGAGAATGAGGGTGCAGGGGAGTAGCAGCAGACGCAGCAGCCCGCCATATTCCATGCCCACCCGGAGGATGGGCCATTTTACTCCAGGAGTGTGCGCACAAGGGCGGAGGTTAAGGCATTTGCAGTGGCAGGAGTAGCAGCATCAGGTGCCCAACAGGACACAGGAGCAGAAACAGAGGGAGCAGAGGCCGATAATGAGGAGGAGGTAGAGGATGGGGCTGAGGATGAGGGTGGGGATGAAGAGGATGGGGAAGGGGATGGAGAGCCTGTGGACAATGGGGAAGCAGGAGGGCAACTGGCAGTACTTCAGCTGGAAGGACTAGGAAGAAGGGGGGTGGTAGTGGGAGTGCTAGGGGTGCTAGTCAATATGTTGGGATGGCTGCCAAGAAGGCAGCCAGGGTGGGGACTAGCACACGTGCCACAAAGAAAGCCAGTAAGCGCTCTAGGTGCTCTGATGACCAGTTGGCTTAGATGCCCATTGCTCTTGAATCATGAATAACAATATTGATTTTTCCATTTGAACTCCCTTGCATAAACCCTGTGGTTCTAGTCAGCATCATGTGTTGAACAAAGTGCAATTCTCGTGTGATACATTAGCAAAGATGCAGTTGTACACTGCAATTGTAGAAACTAGAGTATGCGTGAATGAAATGTCAGTCCTTGTCAAACTTCGCACATGGTTAGTGAAACAAGTGAGCATAGAAAATCATGGTTGTGTGAGGCAATCATCATATGTTGTATATCACAATGCTGTGAGAGAATGCCATAGCCAGGAAAAAAGTGGCACTGAGGTCTCATAGCCTCTCCCACCCCCCCCTCCCCAACCGGGGTACCGTAGTGGCCGATATTGCAATGGATCACATCGATGTGTTGCGGTGTACATCGATGTACCGCTCTTTGAGGGGCCCAGGTCAATACTTCTGATCACATTGAACAAAGACAACCATTATGGTTATTATAAGTGTTAATAAGAACAACCTCTCTTGATTGAAGAATAAGCGTGATCAACTCCATTCCAATCAACCACAACTTCTCAAACCAACTGTCCAAACCAAATCTGCTTTGCATTTTCTCTCTGTCCATCCTAAAGCGCTAAGGGTCCATCCCACAAAAATCAACATAGACTTTTTAGCAAGACCATGCAGCTTAGAATTTCCAAGAGCAGTTGATGGCCAATAGGATCTTTTGCAAGTTTTTTTATTGTTTTGTGAGTTCATTGCAACAAGGTTTGGTATAGGAACACAAAGAAATATCTTGCCATGGTACAGAAGTGAGTACCATGTTATCTCCTTACACAAACATGGCACATTTTTCGCTTCCTCCAAAGCCATTACATCACGCGGCTTTCAATACCTTTTTCGTGACATTTACACTCGAGGCGAGTCCCATTCTTCCACGAGGCCTGGCGTCGACAATTGAGGCAGGCTTGAGATCTTTTCTCGATCATGCATGGCAAAAAACAAGTCTCAGGCTCATCTTGTCTTTTGCGTACAAAATGAGAAAGTCTCACTCAAATTCGTACGAGACAACAAGAAGATGAAAAAATGATCAATGATGGTCTCGATCTTGTTTCAACACTGCTACTATTGTGGGTGCTCGTTCCGGGGTTTAAGGGTCGTCCAACCTCAAACGCTGAGGCCAATGGCCTTGAGCCCTTAGTCACGCTGTTCATTCTTGTCATTGAAAAACATATAAGCAAATATGAATCGACAATTTTTGGGGATTGACCATATAGTAAAAGAGTGATGTGTCAAAGTAGTTCAAAAATGTATCGATAAAACACTCCAGAACATGGGCTACTTCTGGGTCAAAAAAAACACAGCAACCATTGAAACTTAAGTGAAGTGAACTCAAGAAAATTTCCAAGCTCATTGAATGACTAAAGAGTGGGAAAACATCCACATAATTCTTGATATCTATCGCCATCCACGTTTCGCACATTGACCATGCCATATACAATTTTGGAAATTTTTGCCTCTTCATTAACGCTATATCCAGCGAGCATGCCAAAAAAAGCTATCGCCGGATGTACACGTTATGTTAACGCTCGCATGCCATCCAGCGACAACATGCTGACGTTGTCAGGCATGAGAGAAAAATCACAAACCCCTCTATTGAGTGGTTTGTGACTTTTCTCACAAAGGTTTGCGATAGGTTTGAGTGAGGGGTCCGAAACACTCCATGCGTTGAAAGGGAACCTGTTGGGCCCCGCGGTAGCGCGGCTCAGCAGGAGCCCGCGCAAAAATGAAACCCTAAAACCCCTAGTGTAATTTGGCGTATGGTTTGAAAGCGGTGATAAAATTGTGTTCTCTTCCATGGATAAAATTGTGATTGCTTCTCGAAAAAATTGGAAAAGGTGTTTTTGCTCGATCACGATCGAGCAATTAGCCTTCTTTTTTTTCAACTTCCAAACCCACGTTCACGGATGTAGGGTTTTATGTTTGCGCGGGCTCCACCCGTGCAAACCTACAAAACCCTAAATCCACGAATGGGGGTTTGCGAGTCGCATTAAAAAGGACAAAAGGCAAACCGCTCGATCGCGATTCTCGTGAGGGGGGGGAGGAGCGAAGCGACGCGAGTGATACATCACCCCCCTCGCTTCCCTCGATCGGTGACTGAAGTCGCCGATCGGGCATGGCCATGAAAATGGGTGTGGCGTTTTGTTTTAACTTGCTGGATGTAGCGTGACTAACATTTAAGTTACGGATGTCTAAGGCTTATGTTGACGCTTTTGCGGATATATCAGCCATATTGTTGCATCTTAAATGTCATGGAAATAATCGTGTTCACATTAAAAAAATTCATCAAATTCTTTCTTGTGTTTCGCTATTGTCTCTCAATATGTAGGTGCCTCGAATTACACATGTTGATGAGGAAGTTTGAATCATACCACTGATGGGGCGGTCCAGCAAGTGACATGGTGTTGATAGTGCTATTCCAAAATCATGTATTTTGACATCCGGTAAAAAATGAGGGCATCAGCCAAGGTCGACTGGCTTGTAGAGGCAGTTGTTGTTTGCTTTACTTACCGTTAATTGGTCAGTGGATGCCCCATTAGTAAAATGGTCTCCATTCACAGTGAAATTCTTTCACAAAAAAATCTCTCCATCTACACATTGAGGCATGAATTTATTTTTGCTATTGCTAAGTGAAAGTTGGTACGTTGGAACACGGAGTTGGCACATGTTCATCTATAACATAAAAGTTATCATGGTTACAGGAACAATTACTACAATCCAAGAAATAATTCTTTAGTCAAAATTTGATGAAATTATACTTCGTAGACTTGTACACGCCCAGTGTGCAACAGTCAACCTTGTTCATTCATACCTTTAAAATGTATGGGCTAAATCTAAGGGAGTTTTACATTTATTTCCTTTCAAAATTTGCACATATGTCATTCAATACAGCTTGAAATTTAAGAAATTATATCTGATGCTCGCATTTTTTGGGATACGCACACCTTCATCCTGCTCATGTGGTGCCTTGAGGGTGTGTGTGATTCCTGGGCTTGTTTAGTTGT
>SZWC01017372.1:0-26399 GCA_023375785.1 Penium margaritaceum
CTCTCTCTCTCTCTCTCTCTCTCTCTCTCTCTCTCTCTCTCTCTCTCTCTCTCTCTCTCTCTCTCTCTCTCTCTCTCTCTCTCTCTCTCTCTCTCTCTCTCTCACCACCTCGTGATGAAGTACAATCCCTCCTACACCCCCTACCCTTGTTCCTGACTACTGGTCAATCACCAATGAATATAAGTGTTTTACGCCCATACGTGGCAGACATCATGATAGCCTAGCACCCAAACCATGGGTTGGATGTAAAATTCTCCCCCATCCATTTCCAAGCACAAGGCACCAAAAGGGTCTACAGCTTTCTCTCCTTAAGTTGACACCAACAGTAACAGATTGTATGAGACTCTCCTCTCCCATTCTTCCATCCCCGAGATTCACTATCCGTATCTTAGTAGTTGGTGGAAACAATACTTCAGATGTTTCCTTGCCACTTTGCCATGCATTGAACTCCCACATCTCATGGAACTTGTATCACATATAACTACTACCTGCCAAAAGAAGATGCCATGCCAAGATGACATGCTCTAAGCAAACGATCTCCGCTCTTGAAATGGCTCAGAATACATCACTTAAGTGTTCAACAAAGCCCACTCTTGCGTATTTGGAAACCTATGTTCTAGAGGTTAACAACAGGTCTTGAATGAATTTTAATAACATATCTCTCCCGTGTGGGTAACAATGATGAGTGCATCCAAACCTCATCACAAAACACTCCGCTATACCAAGCAAGTATAAATTACAACAATAAATGGACTCCCCCTCCTCAAATTTCACAAAACTTGCCAAGGAGGAGCACACACACAGGGAGACCCGCTACATGTCTGACCAGTTTCCATGTGACTCCCAAAACACCCATGGACACTGCCAACACCGTTCTGCAAGAATGAGTGCACTCCCACTTATCATACTACTTTATGGAGTTGTCAATCTTCATTTCCATTGTTCGTGGAGAACGTTTGTTCTTGAAGCAGTGTCTAAACTTCTATTTACCTAATAAAATCCATGCCTTGTTTTTCTTAAGAATTCATTTATTGGTTTAAAATGTCTCCTCATTCCACTCAAATATTTTGTACATATGGGGTTCATTGTGCCTTTCAGAGCACCCATCATAGTGTTTTCTCATACTGTCTTTCAACACACTGGTTTAGACAAAGAAGAACAAATTTGTCACCAGAATGTTTATTTAGGTGTTTGAAACAAAATTCTTGGAGTGATGTTAGAATGCAGTAGAGTGTATCATCAGAGAGATATTCTTCCGCACACCACACCAACCCTCATAGCTTTCATGCCATATTCTGAACCCACTTACATTGCCAGTCCAAATATACAAGACCTTGATAGGGTAACACATTTGACAACCTAAGCACATGGAGTGGTAGGCATAAAGTCACCCTTATTATCCCAACACATGATGTCGTGCATGACAAACAACATGCACATCTAGTTCCATCTTAGAAAACAAGACGTCATGGTATGCCTCGAGTACCTTCATAAGTCAACTGCTGGTATTGTTCCCCCTTGTCCCCATCCCAACCATTAAACATTCCTTCCCCAACCTTTGTCTCACTTCATCAAATGCTTAATGTGTCAATTTGTTAAAGAAGGCCCAAAATCTTACAATGTCTCATGGAATACCTCACATAACTTCAACTTGAAAATAGCTTGTGCCATGAAATTCCATCAATTTGGTACAAACTTTGGGCAAAGCCTTTACAAAACCCTCATATCATATTGTAGAAATGTGTCCAATATGTTTTCAATGAAAATTTACACACGTAGCCCCTTTGGCAGAGGGAAGAAGAAAAAGGCTAGCCTAGAGTGTGGGCGTAGGTAACCAGTCCCCTCTCCCGCATACCATACGAAAAGAATAGTATGATGTACAGATTTATTTGCAGAATGATCCACTTAATGAGAATACCCAGAATTATCCATTTGAAAGTTCGGGTTTTGGGGCCAGTTATTGGGCCTCTTTGGTTGTGCTGGAGACCCCCTTTCGCACTGGTTACACAAGTTGATGGGAAAAGGATCCGTCTTTGGTGGAAATGCTGACCCACCCCTGTTTTGTCACCCGTGATCCTCACACACCCCTCCATTGTAACAATAAGCCCCATCTGCCCCTCTATCAGAACAATAAGTCCCATCCGCCCCTTTGTAGGAACGACAAGCCCCATCTGCCCCTACCCCAAAACAATAAGCCTCATCCGCCCCTACCTCAGAACAATAAGCACCATATACCCCTCAGTTCATAGTTGAGGTTGAACCATAAAAAATCACGGAGTATAATTCTAACATACTCAACATGTAGGGTGTTTCTGATGACTTCCATCGGAACGGAACCATATCCTAGACACTCTCTACCAAACATGAATGCCTTGGTCTGGGCAGAGGCTTGGCATGGTCCTTGTGAATGCACATCCCTGCTTGATTTTGCGTTCGGCTGCACATGACGGGTCCAAATGTGGTGTGATGCTACCCAAATCCACGAATTGGTACAGGCCATAGTTGTCTCGTTTGCGATGTCAAAGCCATAAGTATGCTCTTCATATACAACGATTATGACCACGATCGATTTCCTCCTCTCTTGCACACTGAAGAGTACATATATCGACATGTCCCATGTTCAAGATATGCATCCTCTGCCATAGTTTCAGCGTTGGGCGGGTCATCCAGAGCCATTGCAGGGTCCTTGGGGGAACCGTGACACCCCCCCACGGGCCACAACACTGTGGTGACCGAGTGGGCTAAGATAAAGTGCGCATGGAACATGATCGACTCAAACACACCCGTCGGCCCATACACCATACACTGGCACTTGGGCATGCGGGCACCCTATGCTCCCCTGATGTACTTCACACAGAATTAGGAGCCATGGGTCTTGGTGTGGCCAATTCCATGTTCGCGGGTGTGACGATGCAGGACGTATGGATATGGAGGTAGCCATTGTCACAATGTACTTGGCATTATTGAAGCATATGTTATGGTCACTTGAGTTCAATTATTCTCCACAAGAAATGAACAAACTACAATCCCCATTATGAGTACTCGTCATCATAAAATGCACTGAATGTCGTCCATTAAGTGTTCAACGCATACAAATTAATGTACAATGTATAAGCCACAATAGTTTACGATTAGGGCATACCCTACTGCTCTTTGATGTCAACATTAACTGTTATTTTGGTTCATTGATTGCAATACATTGTTTTTTTCATTGAATTAAAGATTTCACATGAATAAACGAGCTCAAATGTGATTTGAAAGGCTATGGGATCTGGGACTTGGATGGTATTTTGCACATATTGAGCATTGAAATCAAGGTACCATTTCATGTGGATTTGACCTTTTATGACCACCAGACTAATTCAAACATACAAAACCTTGTCCAATTGGTTGATTTTATAAATCACAAGTATCCACTCGTTGAAATCCAGGAGCAATAGGGTATGTGCGTTGAACTTTGTTGTTTTATGTCCACAATGCATGTTACTTCAGACATAGTATGATTACATGTGGAACAAAGCCCTTGCTTCATATGCATACTGAATGGCCTTGCCTCACACGCATGCTAAACAGCCTTGCTCCTAAACTCTACATAAGTCAAATACTACGAATGAATGTGCACAAGACATTTACAATTGGATTACACTTGTACTATTATGAGCTCCTATAAATCCCTCCGACAGTACTAGCAGAGAATGCAACATTTTGTGATTGTATGTCTCTACTCATCTCTGCATTTGTTTTGTTACTTCTTTCTACTCAAGTGGAATTTAGGTTGAAGACATGTCTAGTTTCCATCCTGCTTGTTTGATCTTTATCCTTCTTGTAGACAAGCTTCATACAACATGGTACAAAATGACCTTTTCTATGTGCAATGAGTTGTCCTCTATTATTCATGTCAGAAGTAGTAATTGAGAAAGGAATGTCTTGTAAGGGATGATGAAGCAAACATGCATGACTAATGATTATAGATATCAAAGGTGGGATACGTGATCTCCTCAAACAGTTCTCCACTCAGCCCTTGGAGGAAATGAACAATGTCACACACTAGACACAGCTGCTCCCATGGCTGACAGTGTCAACATCATAGAACACTTCCGTCTCGCTGTCATGATCTTGACCGCCATATCTACTTCTATAGATGAATACACCACGGCCCTCCCTCCCCATACTCGATGAACTTGTCCCATTCAACCTAACCCTGACCCTCTTCCTAACCCGAAACCCCCCTTCTCTCCTGAAGTCTAAGGAGCTCAAACGTGTGCTCAAAATCCACAGTCCAACATATTTCACCCTACACAAGTAGAAAACCATGTGTTAGTTCTTTCAATCAAGGGAAGTATAACCATTGAAAGAACATAAAAGGAGTGAATGAAGAAGTACCATGTGTGCATGCACGCATACTCACCTCACTCTACCTCATATGGGTCTTCTTCGTATGACTCCTACCAATCCCTCTCCTCCTCATCCAACTATAGAGTGTGCTCATCATCCATCACCGTCTCACCAAAATCACCTACAAGAGAGAAGTATGCACCAGAGTCATCACTTTCAAAACCATCATCCGCATCATCTGTGCCATCCCAAGGCTGCGTCCCAGAATCGTACCCTTGTCACTACCACCGTACTCAGAAAGTAGTGGATCCCCACCCATGGAGGCACTGGCACATGCCTCCAGTGTGCCTGTAGCTTGCTGTGCAGTTGTAGCAAGACCGACACCATTCCGTGATGCGGCCTCTACAGGGTTCAGAGTAAGAGAATTGTTACACCGGGTCTTTCTATGCCCCTTTTTCCCACAACAGGGAAAAACAAAGTTATTCTTATGCCATGTATCTTGGTCCTTCATTGCGTTGCATGGGCGGCCCTTGCCACAACAACGTCCCAACTGCAGCCATGCAAGTTTGACTGGCTGAATTATCCTCACTACTGGCGAAGGGATGAGGTTGGCGCATGCACGAGGGAACGTCATGCAGGTGAGCCCTAAGTCTACCAGGTTCTCAGCGTTCAAGCGTTATGTCAGTAAAAATGCACGTGCATGTTGACATGGCAAGCCGAACTCCTACCACCGGCCACAGCTGCAAGACCTGTCAACAAAATCCACCTACCGTGTATAATATGTCGGCCCATAAACCATGGCGGTGTTGGGTCTCTCCTCTGTCACGGTGTTCTCCTGTGCCACTATAAGGCAGTGGAGAAGCCGGTCGTGCTGTTCTGGTGCCAGTGCATTCTTCTCCCAATCTGCCTGGAGGCAACAGGTGTAGAACAATTGCTAAAAATAAAAGGGCTGATTGACACCAAGCAGTACTACGAGTACACATTTCTATGAGCTGCGATGCGGACGTTCCGGCTCTTTTCATCATTCAACGTGGTATGGCCTCCTTTGCCCAAAGGGTAGTAGAGGCGGGTCTAGTACTTGACAGGCACTCCCCCGACCACTACCCCATCTTCCCCCTCCCCCTAAGAGGTGCGCATATGCGGATGCACTCACTTGACACAAGTGCAACGTGGCGTTCTCCCAATGCTTGACGTTCATCGCATGGGCACACTTCCATGTGCAGTGTACAACCTTTGTCCGGTAGCTGGTGCGAACGTTCTCATGTATGTGCCAGTCGCAAGGTTTGAGTAGCGCCACTGAGGTACTTCTACACGGCCTTCTCCAGCCCCTTCTCCCTGTCTGTGACGATGAATAATCCAGCATGTCCAGTAATGGGAAAAGCAAGAGCAAGCTCTGCATAGAAAATGTTCCATGCCTTCTCATCCTTTGTTGGTGCCAAAGCCTAGGCCATGGGGTCTGCATGGTAGTTGACATACAAAAAACGAGAGAGCAAGAGGTCCTGCATGTGGCCATTCTTGAGGACGGTGACCTCCATTGTCAAAATCCTGCGACTGTGTTGAAAGCCGGTGCTGTCGGCTCCGGGAGCAACAAATTCCCACAGGAAGGTACCGCTGTCATCCGGTGATGCAAGATCTAGTGGGCAATGTCATTCAGCAAGTGTAAAATGAGGTTCAATGAGAGGGGAGAGGCCAACAGAGAAATTTGAACTTGTCAAAAACTCAAATTGATTAACATCCTCATCTGAAAACATGAACTCATACTCGTGATCCATTTTTACTCCTGAGTGGTCCCCACTAACGTCACTCAGGGGTGGGGAAAACCCGCCCCACGGCCCTGTCCGTTACCACGGCCGGGTCCATTGCCGCGACCACGACCTTGTCCATGGCCCTGCCCGCGGCCTCCTGCTGCAACCTCCCCACGAGGTGCCGCGGCTGCGACTAACGTCGCAACCTCTTGTCCATCACCAGTAGCCTCAGCACACCAAGCCCTGAAGTGTCCAGGCTACATGCAGTTGTGGCATAGTCCCTCGCCGAAGGCCGTGTTACGATGCGCGCGCGCCACCTGCAGCTTGTCATTGTTGCGGCCACGCTTGTGGTTGGGCGGCTTGTTCCCACCAGCCTTCTTGACAGAGGGGTTTGCCGGATGCTTGCCCGTGACCCGCCCTGCTACCCGGCTGTCCCACCAGCCTCTGTAGCCTCCATGCGTGGATCATAGACTTGCTGTGCACGCGCGTTTGGCCGTGTATCTGAGTAGTGCTTTGGGTTTGTCGAAAACACATCGCTCAGGTAGTCTTGCAATGCCCTCCAGCTTGTCCAAGCTTGGCCCGCTGTAATCGTGGTGGTCTTGTCCTCCAGCTTCTTGCTGGCAAGACTACTGTGTAAGTACTCCAACAGCAAGCACTCTAGGTACTTGAAGTTCTGGGTACGGTCGCTATTGGTGAAGCTTTCAAATTCCTCCACGAGTGCGATAAACTTGCTCAAGTAGGCCCTAAGCAAGTTACCCAGCTGCCTGTAGTCCTTGATCTTATGGAAGACACGTTGCGCTTCTTCACGTTGGGTACACTTCTTACGCATGATTGCGCAAAAGGCTTCCCACGGCATGGGCTGCCACTCGAGGTGAGGCCTCTGCGCACTCCACTCCTTGACCACGTACTCGAAGAGCTTATCTTCAAGCCGAGTCGTGGCAATGTCACCCCACTGACTGAGTGGAGCCTTGTGGATGTGTAGGATGTGCTCCATGCGGTTCAGCCAGTCATCCAGCTTCACGCCCTTCCGGAAGATCTCCGCACTGTGGAGGAAGGACGTGTTGATGACCGGCCCCGAGGTCGTCAAGGTAGGCAAATCGTCGCTGCCACTGGCAGTGGCATCTGTAGCTGCAACGTGTTGCATTTGCTGCTGCATCTGCACGTGGGTCACGCTTTGCAATGCCTTGTCGAGGTTGTTGCATCGGCGGCTTGCCTCATGGGCAGTCAAGCGCTACACCTGGCGATCACGGTCAAGGTCTGTGATGTTCTGCCGGACGCGGGCCAGTAGGTTGGCGAATGCGAACTTAAGCTCTGATGTCGTCAAAGCATCGGCGATAGCCTCCAGTGCCTTGCGTTGTCCGTGCACCTTTACCCATTGTAGGAGGGTACGGTTCACGTACACGCCTCCAATGAGTCCCACCTTTTGGAAGAGACTGTTGTCAGCGACAACGCTCAAGTGGGCACTGCCTTGCCCCATTTTGACCACGTCGTAGGAAGGGGGTCCACCCCATGCCTCTGAGTGGTATCGTACCTCCACAGTTGATGGTGATCTTGAGTCAGCCCGTTGCTTTAGCAGCAAACTCCGCAATCCTGTGGCGGTCATCGCAAATTGCCTTCGCGGCGTCGTCATTCAGCTCGTTCTCGTGGGAACTCCCCGTGTGGCTGCTTTCAGCGCCCTTGTTGCTCTCGGCAATCTTTCTGCCATCAGAAGCTTTAGGCGATGCGGCAAGCGCCTTGCCCTTCTTGAGCAATTGGCTTGAGTTCGCTATACGACAATGGCGGTGATCGTGATCCTCGTCGCCTTCGCCATTGTCGACGTCGTGCTCTTTGTCGGGATTCCTCTCTAAGAGATCCTCCTCCATCGCGTCATCTGTCATGTGGGGGTCACCCACGTGCACGTTTATGTTCTTGTCGAGCACTTTTGTGGCCTCCGCATGCTTCTTGGTGTCATTGAGGTTTGTGTCGGTTGCTTTCGGCGGTACGCTTGCCTTTGTTTTGGCAACCGTGCTCGTAGCGGCGGCCCCCAAAACTTGGAGTCCGCCGAGGGCGCGTGGTGAGACAGCCACCACCTTGCCCTTGTTGGTCTTCAACAGTCCGGTACTTGTCATCTCATCGTCCGTGCAACTAGCACGTGAAAGGCGTTGTGGGGATCACCCGACAACCCTGGGGAAGGATCGCCTCCCACAAACTCCTTGCTCGCACGATCGGTGAGGTAATTATAAATTCAATTTCTGTTTTCATAGACTGCCACGACGGCACAAGGTCGTGGTTTTTGGAACTAGATTTCCTAAGCCATGACTCACGGCGATTGGCAAGGACTAGTACCTAGGAAAACAGAAAATGGAAATACAAGCGAATGACAAAGCAAGGACAAAGAATGGCAAGGGAGTTCTAGTAAATCCTAGCAAATCCTTCACTCCCTCTTCTAACTTCTTGTCCTCCCTTTGTCTTCTTGTCTTCCTTAGCCTCCTCTTGAGTCCTTGCGCACCTTGAAACCCTTGGCAGTGTCTTCCTTGAGCCGGCAACATTGGAAAAGCTGCCAACATCCTGAAGGTGTTGTCCTTCCTCCTTTTTCTGGGTACCCTACTGCCTGATGATTTCGTCTCCCAAAATGTTTTTCAGGGTGTAGTCTTGGTTCGTTTTTGGGAACAATTATTTTTCTATTTTCGAATTGGACAAAATCACTCCATGCTGTTGTCGTGATTTCATTTTTTCTTGCCTTTGAGCTGTCGGTTTCGGCTCCTTCGCTCACGTTTTCCAGTGTCGGTGGTCGTCCGACACCGGAGAACGCGCGATCGCGTGACCGTCCGAGGTCACGCGATCACACTTTGGTTTTCGCTCGATAGGTCAGGGTCGAACAAGGATGACTGAATTAATATTCTGTATTCGATTGAGGGCACAGAATTTCCTGGTCAGAGCCGAATAAATGAATTCGTCGTCCCTGAATAATTATTTAATAACAAAATCATCAGGCAGTAGGGTATTCTCAGGTTGTGAGAGCTCCTGGCCTTGGGAAAAAATGTTGTCCCAACTTTTTTTGGATGGAGGAAGGAGGGAACCTTGAAGAGAGGGGAAAACTTGGTGGTTTGGGGGTGGGCACTCCCCATCCCGTCCCACAAAAATCCCTTAGCTCCCTTGGAAGTGAAGAGAGACTGGAGGGAAGAGGCTCCACCAAGTAGAGCTCCTTTTCAGCTCTCCAACGCACGTAACGGTACTTCAATCTGTTAGGTGTAGACGCAGTGGTCCCTTCTGGCGTTTTTCTTATTTCTTGCAGCTACCGGCGACGTTTTCATTTATGGCGTAGCCGCCATTTCCATCGGACCCTTTGTCGTGGGGGTCGTCTGGCTCTGAGAACCAATGTAACGGGTCGAGTCTCCAGCTCCTGCTCTGAAGTCGTTATCGGAGCTTGCAGAATGGCGTTCTTAGACTGTGTCAGGGGTTTCCCCCCTTTGCAGGATTGAGGGACAATCGTCATCAATGACCCAGGTTAGGGAGACTTGAATGTTTCGAGTCTCCGGAGGCCCATTTCTGTTTCAACCTTGCCCCTAGTTTTGGGACACAAACCGGGGGTTCTCACCTTGAACTCGTGCATTCGCACGAGTTTTCCAGTTTCGAAAATCATAGTTTGTCCTAAACAAACTTGAGCTTTGTTTTTTACACATCGGCATGAAATCATCGTGTGCGTGGCACGATCGGCAATTTCACGCCAACCTCTCTTGTGCGCTTGTCTCATCCTCGCTCTCACCCTCGCTCCCCCTGTCCCTCGTCCTCGCTTGCGCATTTGCAAGGAGGGGGGGGGGGGGGGGGGCGAGGGCACGAGGCCTCACACTGGAGGCCCTCGTGGCCCCTCAGCCGCCGATCGGGCCGAGGTCGCGATCGGCGGCTGGCGGCTGGCCAGCATGTGGCCGGCCGGTAGCTTGGCAGGCAGCCGGCCGTCCAACTGGCCGGCAGCGAGCTGGCCGGCGGCCAGCGAAGTGCTGGCCGCCAGCCAGCCCTCGCTAACGCGAGGGGTGGTGCACAACGACCCCTCGCTTCGGTGAGGAGGGATGGCCAAACCGGCCCTCTTGTTGCACTCTACGTTGCAGGATTGTTACGCCCGATGCTGTGGACGCACTTCTGGCCTTTGGCATCGTGTGACATGGTGAATTGTAACACGAGTACGCAGGAGCCATGCATAGCCGTTGGTTTTGGCTCCCGCACTGGTAACGTGGAATCCTAGAGGCTCACTTCGAATCCATTTGAGTCCAAAGCTGTTATTGACTGCATAGTCCTCCACATACTTTTGTGCAGCATCCATGTTGTCGAACACCATCTCCTCCTTTGGTTCATTTTGCATCTCCTTGTTGAATTGTTTGCCCCTTGTTTAGTGTTGTAGGACGGATCCAGAATGCTCCGTCCCTCGTGGAGGTATGACCCCTAGATCCATTGTAGTGTGACTCAACTATGCTCTGTCTCTTGTGAGATATGACCTATGCGTACACCATGTGGGTGAGTGGTTTCCTTGACCATTTTGTTGGTTTGGCCAAGTGAGAGGTAATGAGTTCGATCCTGGCCCCATGCACATCGTGTTTGCTGTGGAAGCTTCCAAGAAAGAAAGTCCGTAGCTTCTTGGACACTACATGACTGGTCTGTCACCTTGACAGTAGGATGCTTATGTCTCAAGCATACAGTGCAAGTCTATTGGTGATGTGGCTGGTTCAGGCCACTTCCCAAGAATGTGCTTTTGAGTTCTAGGGTTGGACAGACAGCTATAAAAGGACTTGTCTTGCATGCTGATCAGTTAACCCTTGCTTGATGCTCTCTTGCGTATTGACAAATTGAGCTCTTCTTGAGATGTAATGCTAAGGCGATAGTACTCTTGAAGGTGAAGGATATGCCTGGTTAAGTTTGGGGTGCATGACACATTTCCACAAAGGAAGAAAGCCTAAAAACTTTTGTGAGCTTTTCGGTTTTGCGGCTTCTCTGCCACAGGTGGTTAGCTTACTAGCTAATAAAGGGTTATGGGCCCACTCCTCTGGTTAGGGAAGTTTCATGCACGTAACCGCTAAGGTCACAAGCAGTGAGAGCGCCTTCGCTCTCACCCAACTTCTCTGTTTCCAAGGCAACACCAGCAGGAGGGGAATGCTACACATCTGCACCTTTCTACCTTGGGAGCTGACATCAGCCTACATCTGCTTGCAACGGCCAACGTGAACAGAGGAAGCAGTTCCCTCTTCTCACCAACAGCCAACAGCGGCCTCAAACAGAGGTTCATCGGTATCAACAATAGGTGCAGTAGTTGTAGTAGTTGTAGTTGTAGGGATGGCAGGGATAGGGGAACCAGGGAATCATTCGCCCGTCCTCAAGTTTGATGGAGAGGGGTTTGCGCTCTCGAAGTGGCAGTTTGAGATCATCATGGATGACAAAGATCTACTAGGATATTTTGACAAAACTAGCCCAACACCAAAGGAGGAGGGTGCTGACCTTGTGGCATGGGTCAAGCTCAACAAGAAGGCTCTCGCCATTCTTGTGTCCTCCATACAACCCTCAGTCCTTTCACACATCAGCGGTTGTACAGTGGCAGCCGTGGCATACGCCAAACTTGGCAAGGTGTTTCAGTCCTCCTCACTTNNAGCACCAAAGGAGGAGGGTGCTGACCTTGTGGCATGGGTCAAGCTCAACAAGAAGGCTCTCGCCATTCTTGTGTCCTCCATACAACCCTCAGTCCTTTCACACATCAGCGGTTGTACAGTGGCAGCCGTGGCATACGCCAAACTTGGCAAGGTGTTTCAGTCCTCCTCACTTGCCAACCGTCTCTTCATTCTACAAGACCTCATCAGCATGAGGCTTGGTGAAGGGGAGGATGTCTCTGCATTTATGCAAAAGTTTGAGACGCTCTTGTAACAAGCCACCGGCATGGGGTGGGACCTAAAATTTGACATGCAGGCGATGATTTTTCTGATGACGTTGACGGAATGTTGGGGCCCCATGATAACGGTGATTGGAGGGTGGATTGAAGATCTAGTTTCCTACACCACCGTCTCTGAGTATGTGCAGAATGAAGCCATGCGTCGTAGCACCAGTGAAGCAAACATGGCTGCCTTTGCCTCACGGAGCAGCGGCACCTTCCGCAATACATCCTCCTCTAGTTACAAGGGAAACCACAGCACTAGCAATAGTGGAAGGGGTGCAAAGCGCCAAGGAAACTGCCATAAATGTGGCAAGGCTGGACACTAGGCTCGAGAGTGCCGTGCACCCAAGAGAGAGGGAGGAGACGGGGATGAATGGCTAGGGGGAAATGGTGGTAAGGATCCCACAAGCTTGATGGCTGAGTGTGCCTCCAACAAAAGGAGGGCGATACTCAGGCCAGGTGCTTACGGCCTTGACTCGGGCACAAACGAGCACACCACTTACAAGAAGAGAGACTTCATCTCTCTTGCTCTATGCAACAAGAACTTCAGAGTTGCCAACGGCAAGGTGGAGGCACCAGAGGGGATTGGTGACAAGGTGGTCACAATGGGTGTCAACGGTGGAGATTCTAACCTCAAGCTAGAGGGGGTGGTCTACTTACCCTCCTTCACAGCCAACCTTCTCTCCATCTCTAAGATAACTGACCATGGCATGACAGTGGTCTTCATAGAGAAGGAAGGGGTGATAGTCCCTACCAAGGACATCAACATCTCCTGCTCTGCTAAGAAGGTTGTTACAGAGGTTCCTCGCGTTGATGGACTCTATGTCTTGCAGAACAAAATGACAACTTCAACGACTGAATCTTCAGTCAAGCGTGATGATGAGGAGAGCAGTGATGTAGATTCAGATAAGGAAGGATATGTTGGATCAGCGGAAGCAGTGGTAGCAGACGATTTAGCAACAAAAACGCAAGCAAATGCAACTACCGGGGTTGTTCATTCTAGCCTGTGCACATCCTCCAAGAACCTGTGGCATAGGCGCTTTGGACACGTGGCTCATCGTACATTGGACCTCATGGAAAAGCAGGAGCTCATGCGTAAGATGGAGCTAGGTGATGAGGCGGAGGGAGCCGGGATCATGTGTGAGCTATGCTTTCAAGGCAAGGCGAAAAGGAAACCCTTCAAGCGCAATGACACGCGTGCTCTCGCACCCCTTGACCTCGTGCACTCTTACATGTGCGGTCCCTTTCGCATACCTCCAAATGGAGGCAACAGATATTTCCTCACATGCATTGACGACAACAGTCGCAAGGTGTGGATATACTTTCTCAAAAAGAAATGTGAGGTGAAGGAGAATCTGCAAGCTTTTGTTGCTATGGTTGAGCGACAGAGTGGAAAGAAGGTGAAGGCAGTCAAGACGGACAATGGGGGTGAGTACGAGACCTGTATAGAGTGGCTCAAGGCACAGGGAATTGAACACCAGAAAACAAGGCCCTACTCACCTCAGAGCAATGGCGTAACATAGAGGATGAACCAGTCACTGCTAGGCATGACAAGGTGCATGCTCTTTGACGCCAAGCTGCCTCCTGGGATCTGGACTGAAGGAATACGTACGGCTACCTACCTTGTGAACATCACACCTGAAGCATCTTTGCAAAGGAGAGGCAAGAAGAAGCAGACGCAACAGTTTAAGACAACTCAAGAAGCATGGTCAGGCAGGAAGCCGGAAGCCTCCCATCTCAAGGTGTTTGGTTGCATCGTGTTTGCCAAGATCCATGCCGGTTAGGACCCTGGAAAGCTTGATACAAGAGCACGAAAGTGCATTTTCATCGGCTATGACACCGCCCACAATGCTTATCGACTGTGGGACCAAGGACCCAGGAAGGTCATCCGGAGCAAAGAGGTGGATTTCCACAAAAAGGTCTGTGAGTAAGGAAGAGCATCTCAAACTCAAGAACGCTCCAACATAGGGAGAATGGCTCACTCTCCTTGAAGAGGGAGATGAAGCACCAGCACAATTGCATGGGATAGGTGCTGCAACAGGGAGAGGAGCTCATGAAGATGACTCTGAGGAATCAAACTCTGATTTCGACGTATCCGATCCTCTGGAACATGAGGAGGATGCCTCTCCCATCATCAACGACAAACCAGACCTCCAGCCTCCACATCAACACTACCAGCCAGCAAGTTCAAGGAGCAGTTCACGCCTCAAAGTACCTTGACAACATTACGATGTAGATAGGGGTGAATGGACAGGCTTCAACTATTCATTCCTGGTTCACGAGGAGCCAACGTATGTCGCAAAGGCACTCACTTGGCCTGACAAAGCAGAGTGGGACAAAGCAATTCGCAGTGAACTCAGCTCCATCGGAGAGAATGGGACATGGGTGCTGGTGGACAGACCTGCTGGGGCTCACATTGTGGGGTCCAAGTGGGTACTGAAAGTAAAAAGGAAACAGAATAGCAAGATAGACAAGTACAAGGCACGGGTGGCAGCAAAGGGATTCTCCCAACGGCCTGGCGCAGAGTACGATGAGACCTTTGCTCCAATTGTGATGTTTGCTTCCATCCGGTCAATGCTCACCATTGTTGCTGCTGAGAACATGGAGGTCCACCAAATGGATGTTGAGACGGCCTTCCTTTACGGCAAACTTGACAAGGATGTATTGATGGAGGTTCTAGAGGGGGTTGATGCTCCTGAGGGCAATGTGTGCAGATTGGTGCAGGCGCTCTATGTGCTAAAACAAGCGCCAATACTTTGGTACCAGGAGATGGACACGTTCATGGCCAAGGAGTCCTTCATGCACTGCGACAATGACCCTAGCATGTACGTGCATGAGAGTAACAAAGGGACTATGTTGGTTGCCTTGTACGTTTATGACCTGATTCTATGCTCTTCTTCGACGCAACGGCTAGACGATCTCAAGGGGGACATGGGTCCTCTTGACTTCTATCTTGGAATTGCCATAAAGCGCGAGAGAGCAGCATGTACCATCAGCCTAAACCAGACAAAATACATCGACTCCATCCTCAAACGATACGACATGGAAGATTGCAAACCTGCCAACACACCCATGAGATTGAAGTGCAAACTCTCCACCTCCATGTCCCCATCCAACAAAGCGGAGAAAACTGACATGCTAGGCATCCCATATCAGTCTGTAGTGGGCAGTCTCATGTATGCCATGGTCGCCACCCGACCAGATATAGCCCATCCTGTTGGACAGGTGAGCCGGTTTGTGGCCAATCCCGGTCCAATTCACTGGCAGGCTATGAAGCGCATCATGTGCCACCTTAAGGGGACGCGGCACATGGGGCTCCAGTTTGGAGGCATCGCTGGATCTGCGTCATTGCATCTCATTAGCTACACCGATGCTGCTTGGGGAGGGAATATCGATGACAAAAATTCTACCTCCGGCTTTGTGTGTATGTTGAATGGAGGTGCAATAAGGTGGGCAAGTCGCAAGCAAGAATGTGTCTATGAAGTACATCACCTTGGCTCATGTGTTTGAAGAGATGCAGCAGCTATGAAGCTTGCTATCTCAGATGAAGGAACCACAGGCAACGGCGACGGTCATCAAGATCGACAATATGAGTGCCATTGATATGTCAAAGAACCCTGTCCTGTCCATGCGCACATAGCACATCAAGATCCGCTACCACTACTCTTGAGACTTGGTCTACAAGCAGACAGCGGAGCTCGAGTATGTCAGTACCAAGCTCAACCGAGCTGACATGCTTTCAAAACCACTGGACAAGGATCTCCACCAGGCCGGCAGGCAAGGTTTCGACATGGTCAACGCAAGTGATGTCGAATGATGATGGTCACTGACGTAAGGTGCAAGACAGAGATTTAGTGAATGTTTTTGCCCCTTGTTTAGTGTTGTAGGACGGATCAGGAATGCTCTGTCCATTGTGGAGGTATGACCCCTAGATCTGTTGTAGTGTGACTCAACTATGCTCTGTCTCTTGTGAGATATGACCTGTCAGTACACCACGTGGGTGAGTGGTTACCTTGGCCATTTTATTGATTTGGCCAAGTGAGAGGTCATGAGTTTGATCCTGGCCCCATGCACATCTTGTTTGTTGTGGTAGCTTCCAAGAAAGAAAGTCCGTATTTTCTTGGACGCTACATGGTTGGTCTATCACCTTGACATTAGGATGCTTATGTGTCATGCCCGTAGTGCAAGTCTATTGGTGATGTGGTTGGTTCAGGCCACTTCTCAGGAATGTGCTTTTAAGTTCTAGGACTGGACAGAAAGTTATAAAAGGACTTGTCTTGCATACTGATCAGTTAATCCTTGCTTGATGTTCTCTTGCGTATTGACAACTTGATCTCTTGATGAAATGTAATGCTAAGGTGTTAGTACTCTTGAAGGTGAAGGATATGCCTGATTAAGTTTGGGCTGCATGACACATGTCAACAAAGGAAGAAGGCCTAACAGCCTTTGTGAGCTTTTCGGTTTCACGGCTTCTCTACCAGGGGTGAATAGCTCAGTAGCTAAGACTCCTTGTGTTTCTTAGGGGTGTGACATGGTTCTTCATCGAAATTGCCTGTCCGGACAAGTGCATAACAAGACAGAGAGCACTTTTGTCAAGCGCAGGAAGATACCAATGAAGAGGGAAGGCATTCGGTCACCAATTTTGGCTGGGGGAAAAAAAAAACCAGGAAATACGGGAGGAATTACCAAGGTGGCCATGTAGGAGACACAATACATGACGGTGACCCATGCTATACTTGACCGATCTGGCTTCCCAGACATCAGGAGACCGAGCAACACGAGGTGGATCATCAGTGGGAGGGCGTCCCATTCGTCCAACCGCCACTACAACTAGTCGTTGTTCCAATCCCTCTCCAACCAAAACATCACATTGTCAAATGTGCCTGATGTGTCGTTCGGAGGAGGGTTATCGAGGTGCCACTGCGGAGCAAGACCGAGAGCGGGGGGCGGGTCGTTCTCATCTGGATTTGGTCGCGTGGCTAGATGCCACCCGTGAAGTTGGGAGGCCATACAAAACAAATAGTATTTTGTCCACGTAGTATGATATGTATTTTATCTACCCACATGATTAGGCTTATCGGTGTGCTATACGACGTGGTCCACCGTGAAGAACTCATGTGGGGTGTAGCTTCAGTAGCGGCATGGTTGGAGGCGGCTTCAACGGCATCAATGGCGACAAAGCGAGACTTAACGAGACTGGACCGAGTAGAGAGGCTCAGCGTCGAGACATCGCGGCCCCTAGCCTGACCAATGGAGAATGGTGAGACACGTAGGATGAGGACATTGTCCAAGAAAATGTACCTCTAAGCATACAACCTTGTAGCCTTGCGCATGTCATTGTCGACAGGCGGCAACGTACTTGCGAGCATGCGGCCTTGTACCCTGGCGCATGTCCATGGCGACCGGCGGTTGCATGACTGTGAAAATGACATTTCAATGGCCGCTTATGATAGGCTGCTACAGCATTTGCCACAGAGGCAACTGTCAAAGCGTTTAGTGGCCCAATGGAGTTGGCTTGCGTACCATTTGCTGAGCTGACTAGGCAATTCTTAGTGTCAGCAACACGTATAGATGCCACTACATGAACGCCTGCCAGCTCATGGCCCCAAATGGAGTAGGGGGTATTTTGGTACAACCATGATTATGCTCACATTGTGAAAAAAACCATGCAGGTATTCTATACGTGGAATGTAAGATAGCCGGAAGAAGTTATACATGTTTGCAACGAAAGTACACCCCCATTTTCACGACAAAATTACCACGCCAAACCAAAACAAGAATTACATAAGTAGTCATCCTCACGCTGTCATACAGTCACTTGTGAATTGCATACATGCATGATGTGTGCGTGGAGGAAATCAAGTGCATAACCTCTAAATAGTGTGAAAAGAAATACCAACTAACCCTTGTACTGCAAAGAATGAACAGTATAGCATCACATCAAGAGTTTGACAATACCAAGGGGTATGTGGGGCTCATTTTTCTGGGGTATGGACGAAGGGTGCTTATTGTTATGGGGCATGGGTGGATGAGGCTTATTGTTCCGACACAGTGGCGGATGGGGCTTTTTGTTCCAAGCAAGGGGAGAATCAGGCTTATTGTCCGAAACAAGGGGCACATGGTCATTCCGTCCATTTGTCTTTCATCGTTGGAGACAACTTCCAATAGCAGATTGGTACAAGGAATAGTTCACCTTCTTTCACTATATCTTTACAACAAGAAATTCCCAAGTAGCCCTTAGTTTTCTCGAACCATCGTCAAAGTGCCGCTAGTTTTTAAATATTTCTCACTTAGCCCCAAATTTCCGGTGTCATCTCCATGTAGCCACCAATTTTTCATTTCATTCTATTCATCCCCCAACTTTCAACTTCATTTCCACTTTGCTCCCATCATCGCATGAAGTCCACAGTTGTCGGGCCGCCATGATGGTGGACTTCGACCAAAGTACTTGCACATCGACGACAATGTGCAATGTACTTTGGTCGTCTCCTCCTCTCTGCGTAAGTTGTTGCACATTGTTATGTTGAACGGTGATTCACGAATCGGTGATCGCAAAGTGGATGAAATAGTACCCGCATGCGAGGCCTCAGGTCTACGTACACTTGTGTTGTGTCGGGTTTGACACAGCCAAGTTTTAGGGGTATGATATGCCCAAGGTCGTTTGTTCATACTGTTGCACTTGACGTGGCACGACAATGTATGGATGAAGGCCACGGATTGGTCTGTTGCTATAAACGTCGTTGTCATGTTCTCTTCGGACGAGGTTGCAACGAGCACAACAGTGACCAGTGTGTATCACTCGTTACTACTTGTTCACCAGTTTGTATTGAAAACCACACAACATAACCATTTTCTAGGATCTCATAACGGGCACGTCAATGTTATAAGATGAGTGGCATGCCATTGTGCTATTTCATGCCACAAATGCTTCAAATGACCAATAAAAATGACCGAACCTTGAGCTGGCAATTAATGGCCATTGTGCTTGCTATCGACCTGATATTTCAATGTACGGCGTCGGCACACCACATGTGGTATGCAAACATCACTTGGTTTTGCCATCAGGTTGGTTCATTTCCGGTAATTCACTCTCATTCTGTGAGCGACGTTTTTCTACAGCTAGTTTAGCGAATGAAAATGTCACACAGGTATACCCGTCTCTACAATTTGGGTATTGGTTTGCATCCCAAACTTACGCTACGCAAACCGGGACATACACATATGTTATGCCATGCGACAGGTTCCCGTCGTGCGGTACAAAGTGACCTATGTTGACATCCTTACACACCTACGCCATCCGTATATGCATCGTGACAGCCAACAGACATAAATCCGCTCGTCATCACGGACACCTTACCAATGGGCCCGTGTGGGACCCAGCCACTCCAACCATGGACCCCATAGCTGTTTAATGTGTTTGGTTCATCATCAAGGAGGAATGGGACCGGTAGACAGCCCGGAACCTGTAGATCTGGCAACCGTGTGCTAGGTATTAGGTTGTAGAATGCCGACTCCTCATCCGTTGTTCAGTCCGGCTGTGTGGGAGCCGAGGTCAACAATTGAGCTGCCTAGGTCCTAATTGTGTCGTGTAGGGGCAACATGTAAATGAATATGATGAATTCATTTGCAAATTACCCTCTGGCTGTGGAGAATTGTTTACAGTGTGTCCCCACGTTCTCTCATGTTTTTAATAGTGACACTTCCACCACCAACTGTGCATCCACTATGCCCTACCACATTCTGACAATTCCATCACCAACCTTGCAAATTAAGTAACAATGACTTTTACGTTAAGATTGAAAAGTAAAACTCTACTATTCTTTAAGGAATGCAAGTTTGTATGTTCACGGGGTGCATGATGTTTTTTTAACTTCACCAGTAACATACGTGCATTGTTCAATGTCGATGGACATGTTTAGTGACATTTTTTGTGTTACGTACGAATTCCAACAGCATCATTCAATGTTGTACAAGCCTGTATGTTCGGTCTTCAAGGACATAAGGGTATGAAGTTGTGAATGAACTATCAATCGTCTGTAAACTGATGTTAATTGCCTGCTAAGGACTGAAAAGGAGGAAAAACTTGTATCCATTCTTTTATGAGATGTCAAGCAACACTCAATATGAGACGATCCTTCTCTAGTCATTGATGTGCATGAATCTGAAATAGGTTGTCATGTACACAAAGAACATAGTAAGCATAGGTTTTTTTTTCCACACACATCGTTCATACCAATAGTACAATGGTCTCAAATCACATTAGCCAATCCATTCCCGGACGGAGAGTGGCCGACCATGAATCCACATAATGACATCACTGGCAGCACATGGATGCCATTCCACACACTCTAGTGCATTGTGAAACACCTCCATAGACGGTCCACCTGACATATCCCCCCTACCACACTTTGAACTTAGTGTTGTGCCATGTGTAATCTGGCACCCATGCTTCCCACACTTCATGTCCCTCGTAGACACAAGAGCTACTCTTCTCTTCCATAGACGAATCCCATGAGTGACCCTTCTCCTCTGCACCTTCTTGTCTGGAACGTAATGCAACACCTTGAACCAGGTTGTAACCTGAAAACGTCAACAAGCACAAGAGGAGGCATGGAAGCACTTTGAAATACAAGTCAAGACATGCCATCATATGTCTAAATTGATGCTAAAGCAATGTGTGGCATGAACAGGACTTTCTCACTAAAACATTCACACCCCGATGACAACTGGCACCGAATGAATGTGATGCAGTCTTCAATTACCTTCACACGACAAAATCCACGTCTAGAATTTCCATGCCCTATACCAAACCCCTTCTCATTGCATATTGCTACCTCATGCAACCTCTTTGGCCTCAAACCATGCACGTCTCATCTCCTCGTCGTAGTTGAAGTCGTCGTCTGAGGTCTCACTATCCAAACTCCACCCTGTGCCTGTCTTCGATCCCAAAACCTCACCCCGTACACCACCCTCACCATTGTCCGTGTCGTTCTCACCTTCCTCGTAATCCTCCCTATCCCTAGTGTTGTTTTTGGGGTTGTCATCTGTCTCCTGCTCCTGTGTGACGTCACTACCGCTCTCTACACCGCCTTCTTCCTCATCACCGTGTGAAGTAGCCCATTCAGTCTACAGTCCCGTGGCTGCTGCTCCAATCAATGCTATAGCACGGTGCCACTGCCTTCTTTGGTCATTCCTGTTGTAGTGGTCTTGGCCGGTATGCTTGTACCTACGTCTGCGGGTATCATTGCTACAATGCCTATACTGCTTGTGCCTGTAGTGCTATTACCGGATGTTGCGCGTGTTCTTGCAGCTAGCGTGTTTCCCGTCATATAAGTGGTTGCACTGTGTGCGATTGCATCTCTTGCCTTATAGTCCAACGCTACTGCAGCCTCCCGTGCAGCCTGCTAGAGAGACTCCCATGCTTGAATGAGCCCATGTGTTGTGGCTACGGGCGGGTTCACGCATCGCTGCTTAGAACGCCCCTTTAACCCGTACCTTCCACAAATGTGGTGGGCACGCCGAAGCACCTCGCGTTGCTTTCATTTGCTAGGCGGCCGACCACGACCCCGGTCAGGGCTAGGTGGGATGTTGAACTCCTACAGCTTGCTACACAAGCACTTGCGCATGTAACTGTCCACATTATGTGGCTCACCACCGGAGCCTATCACCGTGCCTTCAAGATTTCCGGGGTGCACCACGTTGTAGTCTCGCGTCCATTGCTTGTTGTTCACCAGGGCCTTGCCCGGTGCCGTTGCCCAGTCCTCCTCGGCATCATGTGCCAACTTCCTACACGTCACGAATATTTTTTCACGTAGGAGTAGGGGCTAACAAAGGAATGGAATACAGACAGCTTGCGTGCTTCAACAGTCCTCACGTTCATCAACTCAGCAGCATTGCTGGTCATGTGACCGCAACAGCCCCGCGGTCCATACAGCTGCGACCATGTTTCCAGCGAGATGTCATCCTCCCCATTGATGCCAAAAAGGTAGGTGTACGCCCCAACGTTAACAATCGCAAGTTTGTCTCTGATTTTATTCCACCCCTTGCGGGTGTACGCATGAGTTAGCCTTCAGAAGTCCTCGGATGCCTGCTTTTCATACGACATCCTCGTGATTTCTTTGATATGGTAGGTGTAGTAATTATGTCTAACTCACGGCAGATTTTTGCAAATGGCGGCGATGAGCCCCATGTCACGGCCAGTGATGATGACCGTTCCACCCTCCTGCACTGTCCGATAAGCGTTTGCAACCTGCTCCATGAAACATGCCCAGTTATCATCGTCATCCCCGTTGCAGATGGCGTATTCCATGGGGACTGAGTTGTTGTTTGCGTCAAAGTAATGCACGATGAGTAACACCTTCTTGTGGCCATTCTTCAAGTGTGATGGCTCGTAGACTGTGCCACCCCGACTGGCACAGTCTACGAGCCACAAAGGTGCGGTGGAATTTTGGCTTTGTGTCATCTTAAAAGGAAACAGTGATGGTGTTCGGGCCCACCTTCATCTATTGCACATCATAGACAATGTAGCAAGTGATTGAGGATACCGGCACACGAGCTGGACATGTTTTACACTTTAAAAATGTGTGAACGCATGCCTATCTCGTTGTAGTAGATGGGGAACAATCCCCATGACTAGACCTTGTCGCCCATTATCTCCTCATGTGCCTTGTCGCGTACCTTCCACATGGTTTGGCGTGGCACCTTCTCGCCTGTCATAGCATCCACCGCAGCGCATAGGGCCTTCGCATCTATTATCGAATCTCGCTGTACAGTGTCGCGGATGTGGCAAAGGGCCCACTGGTAGCTGCATGACGGATTGCCCTTGGTATGCCCGAGCGTGCAGCAATGTCCCTCCACATAAGAGGACATGTTCACGTTGCTATTGCCATTCACACGTGCACATATAAACCAACTACAACAGTGTGTACAATGGTTGCGGTAGCGCACAACAATGCGCTTGGGTTCGCTGCACTTCCACGTGATGGAAAAGCGCTCCTCCATGGCGTAGTCTTCAGTTGCACACCGGCATTCCTCCATGTTAGAGAACTCCATGCCCTTGGGGAATCGTGGGCCACCTTGTTTCTTTTTTCTCTAGGGGTGTGTTGTCGTCAACATCCTCCACTGAAAGAGGCTATACAAAGAGGGTAGGAAAGCTTTTTAGTGAGGACAACCGGAAGACGGCGTGCATAAGAGTACTTGCAATAGAATAGTAAAAGCATTGGTGACTGATACATTATTTTCAATAACTATAGAATAGTAAGGCGTCTAAACCGGTGCGAGGCGCATCCATGGCATCAACACACGTGTTCCCAATTCCTGTCAAGTTCCATGTAGCGAGGCGGTCTCACACGGTGGACCTATCCAAGACTGTACATGACAGGACCAGATTCTGGGGAGCGTGGGGTGAAGAATGGCGCTGCCTCCTGCCCGAGAAACCGTTCCTCCTCAATGCGTTCGTACCAGGCGCTTTGATGGCCAGACCATGTGGGGTGTCAAAGTGGCGAATGTGGTTGTCGTTGGCTTGAAAAGAAGTTATGCCATACTTGGGAGGGTCGTTGGATCGGGGATTGCATCAAGGTTGACTCGTTAATGGTGGCGGGGGCGCGCATGTGCTTAGCTGTCCAACCCCAACCATCGTACCACTTTGGGGGCATAATGAAAATTAAATCATGTTTTTCAACATGTAACGTGCCCCTAAAGGAACTACCCTACTGATTATTAAATTCGATTTTTCAGAATTTACCATTTTCGTGATCGTTAAATTCGTTCAAAAAAAATCCGGGTTGAATTATTTTGGTTATTGGTTTCAATTCGTCGAATCCCACTCCCTGCTTGTTAAATTCGGCGACGACCCGTGATCATGTCCTCCGCACTTTCGTCTTTTTCATTTCAAACT
This sequence comes from Penium margaritaceum, assembly GCA_023375785.1. Lineage (NCBI taxonomy): Eukaryota > Viridiplantae > Streptophyta > Zygnematophyceae > Desmidiales > Peniaceae > Penium > Penium margaritaceum. Next base: position 23,867 of record SZWC01017372.1, read on the forward strand.
TCAAAACTCGCGAGCGGAACAGCGGACGGAGTCGTGTCGCGTTGACACGACTTCATCCGACTCATTCTGGCAGCTGTGGGCCGTGACTGGCGCATGGCTGTCAGATTCACGAGCACATGTGCGGCAAAGTGAGACAAAAATAACCTTCATCGAGGTCGAACACAATCCTTAGGCTACAATTACCCAGTTTTCCTAACAAGGACAATAACAAAGAAAGACAATGATGTAGGTAGACACCAATATGTGTGGTCTCAATTGGATGAAACAATATTAATATTTTTGGTGATTCGAATTAATTCGGTGAAAAAACAAATTCGTCGAAATCCGACCAGCTCAAAAACTATTTATATCGAATTTATCAATCAATAGGGTAGCTAGTGCGCAGGTTGGGGCGATGGTGTTGTTGATGTAGCGTGTGCCAACCATGCTCATTGCTTAGTCTGTTGCACTACAGCCTAAGTCTAAGAGCTCTGGTTTGTTACTCAAAAGTGCGCGGGCGAAAGTTCGCGCCAAAAAGCCGCTGGAATGAAGCAATGACTGATTACGAATGAAGAACGAGTAACCAACTCAGACCCCTCCCACTTCTAGCCTCGCCTCAACTGAGCAAGGCTTGTTACATGGAAAACCAACTTGGAAATCCTAGCATTATCCTCTCTGGCTGAATTTCCTTAAGTGAGACCCGCCAAACACCATACAACCCCAAAACCGGGCATTGTCCGTTCTGCCTAAACACTGGACGACACCAAAATAACCACGTTGCAACGCAAACCTTCAGACCCAGCAAGAAAATAACTTCAAGGAGTTACTGCTGCTTGAACTCTGGCGCCGGCTACACTGCCTCCGAGAGCCAACTACGACCAGTTATGGCGCGAAAACCAAGGGTAGCTGTCGATGGAGCTAGTCGTGCGAGGGCGCAGTATCAGAAGCACGAGTATAACCACACGCTCGGCTTCGTGGAAAAACGTCTAGTCCAACGAAGAGGGCCCCGTCGGCATCAACGTCCATCCAGTCAGCCGTATGCACAAGCATGTACACCAACCGAGTGGTCATGATATGAGACAGTGAGGCAGTGCACATGTCAAACAACCCCCATCCCGCAGACTCACCCGGCGGTGAGACAATCGCAAGTGTCACGCACGACGAAAGAGGAGGATCAACGATAGGCATCACGAACCCGGTGATGAAAGCACTCTGTTGGTTTTTGCACATCTCTCATTGTGCTCTGTTGTGTCCTCCCGGCTTGTGTACATCGGCGTGCAGATGACTGACGGCGAGACTCGACGCTGATGGAGTGTCGTCCGGTGGAGCCGACGCACGCTGAGGACTTCTCGCAGTTCGCTGGAGCCTCCTCTCTCAGGCGACGCGCTCAGCTCCATCGGCAGGCCTCCTCGGCGGTCGTGCTGCCGGCGGTCATTGACACCGCATTTGCTGCTTGCATGCGTTCCAGCGCATNGACGACGCCCGGGTTTTGGGCTGTCGGCTGTCTGGCAGGCCTCACCGAGAAAACCTGCCAGCCTGAAACTGAGCTATTTTCTGATTGGCTGTTGAACTGAGTAACAAGCTCTACAGAGCTGGGGGGGGGCCTAGAACTTGGAGGGGTCTCCCATTGTTGTTCATTGTTCATTTCTATTCAGTCACTTACAGTTTTCAGCTGCTTTCTGGCGCTAACACTGGCGCGCGCGTTTCTGAGTAACAAACCCAGAGCTTCCAGACTTAGACTCTAGAGCAGCAGACTGAGGGGGCAGCTGACTTAAGCAACGAGCGTGGAAGCCCGCACGCTGCATCAACAACGCTGCTGCCCCAACATGCTGCCTAGGCTATTCCATTTTGGTATCAGAGCCAGAGCGTAGCAGCAGCAGCAGAAGACTGACGAACAGGTGCCAGACAACGCCGGCGGACCTCCATACGCGCCAGTGCAGGGGAAATGCTGCCGGATTTTTTCCGGCAGCATTGAACCGCCTGGTGGCGGCGTCATATTTTTTCCCACGGCCACTGGGCCAGGGGAAATGCTGCCGAAATTTTTCGGCAGCACTGACCCCCACGCGTGGCGCGAGGAGGTGAGCGGCAGGCGGCGTCTGACGTCTGCAGGCGACGACACAAGCGACGACCGTCACCCAGGTGCAGTGACTGGCACCGCTAGCAGCAGCAGGCGGCAACAGCAGCCCGCAGCAGCACGCAGCAGCAGCAGCTAGCAGCAGCAGCAGCAGCAGCTCACAGCAGCGGCAGCAGCAGCGCACAGCAGCGGCAGCAGCGTGCAGCAGCAGCAGCTGCGGGCAGCAGCAGCCCGCAGCAGCAGCCCGCAGCGGCAGCAGGCAGCAGCGGCAGCGGCAGCGGCAGCCGGCAGCAGCGGCAGCAGCAGCAGGCAGCAGCCGCAGCACGCAGCAGCTGCAGCAGCGTGCAGCAGCAGCAGCGAGCTGCAGCAGCTGCTGCAGCGAGCCGCAGCAGCAGCAGCCAGCAGCAGCAGCTGCCAGCCGCGGCTGCTGCTGCTCGCTGCTCGCTCGCTGCGAGCAGCGAGCAGCAGCCCGCTGCTGCC